>JAQZBX010026829.1:0-28718 GCA_029593785.1 Cabassous unicinctus
TTTTCTCTTTGATACTTTTTCTTCTTATTTTATTTTTTTGCTTCTTTCTATGTTCCCTTGAAGGCAAAAGATTAGGTCTGGAGGAATTGAAAGATGTGAGAAAGGAAGAAGGATAATAGCAATATTGCTAAAAGTTAAAAGAGGGGCCAAATAAGACTTAATGAAGTGAATATTTAACTCAAGTAGGCAGTGTAGAGTAATAGGAGAGAAAGTGGAGTACTTACAAAGGACTGGGAGACCAAATAGAGGTATATACATATAATGATTTAGAGGGCTAGAACTATGAGGAGGGAGAGAAAGAGTTAAGAAAGGGCTTAAAGGAAAGAGTTAATAGTAATAAAGAAAGAGAAAAACAAAATAGAGGGAATAGAAATGGACACCCTTGAGTTGTGGGTGTATGGAAAAAATGTGAAATTTAATAGCCACAACAGAAAGCAGAGGGCAGAAAGATGAAGGAGGGATAATAGATAGTTTGGAATACAAAATCGATATATAGTGAGAATGGGAAATTACTGAAGAAAAAGCACAGCAAAGAAGAGAAGCTAGGAGCACCTAATTTTAAAACAATGAAAGAAAGATGAAAGGAGGGAGTAAAGAGGAAAGAAAAGCAAGAGGCAACAAATAAACAGAGAAAAAGCAAGCAATCACACTGGCAAGCAGTCAAACATAGCTAAGGGGGATCAATATTCCCTGGGGTCCCGTGGATTCTCTCAGCCTGCTTGTGTTTATCAAACAATTTCCCCACAGGGTTTTTGTATGTAGGTCCTAAAGAAGCTTTTGGCTATTAAACTAAATTAAAAAGAATTTATTTTTCATTTATTAAAGGAAAACTAATCAAGCACTTCCCAATTTCTGCCTTCCCGAGGGATGCATAAGTGTAGAATGCTAAAAACAGCAGACTCCGGCAGACTCCGCCCTTTTGGATCAGAGTCCCTGCGTCATCTGGCTGCTTGTAAATGAGGTTAAGTCTATAAATGAGGTTAAGTATATTTTTAAAATATTGTTGATGTCAGAAAAAGCACACAAAATTGCACTAACATTCATAATTATCAGTCGTGTTTAAAAGTTTAAAAAAATTATTCACAAGTCAATTTCTTCCTTAAGATGTGTGCATAGGTGCACTGTATGGAGTTCTGCCCCTGTATTTGGTAAGGTCATGTGTGAAGATCTTCACTACAATTTTTTGTATATTCATGTATGAATGATATCCATCGCTAAAAAATTGAAGAGTTGAAAGAGGGGGGTGTGAGTCAAACAGTGAATTTTGTAATTACCTATTTCTGTAAAGTGGTCCTTTTTTATGTTTCTTCATTGTGGAATCTATAATCATGTGTGCATAGAATGGAAGGCAGTGCATTCTATTTGAAGGACTAGATACTTATTTTTATGAATCATTCCTCTAATCCATGGTATCTTATGAAGTGTTGACTCCCACTTTGTCAACTAATGGACATTAACAGTGCCTTTTCTCTTCTGTTTGCAAGGAGGCTTTCAGAAGCTGTAGGAGAACTGTTTAGTTTGGGAGCTGTTTAATATAATTTCCAGTGATTTGTTTCTGTGTCTGTGGATTCTGCTTTCTTTGTAAGAATGAGTTTTATTTTACTTCCAATTCTTTCTAAAAAATTACAAAATGGCAGAAGAACACTTATGTATATACATGGATCCCTACATCACAATCTCACTGCACTGGAGAATGACAAGAAGCTATTCAGAAAATCAATAAAGGCTTTCTTCAAACAAAACCTGGAGCCTCCTACCCCTCCAGTAAACAATCCTGAAGTCATGTAAGATGATTTATCTGAATTATCAATTTAAATTTGAGATTATTAAAAATGGAGGAATCACTGAGAAGAATTTGGTTTCCTCTGATTATTATTCCCCAAGTTAGAGTAGATTAACATTATTTCATCAACAATTAGTAAGAAAATTGGTTCCAAAAATTTATTTGAAAACGGCATTCCACACAAACTTATCAGAGAAGCCTCTTAAAATTAAAGAATTTACTATTTAAAGGGCTAAACATTTCATTTCCAGTGAGCATTGATGTGGTTTGTGGAAAAATTCTTTTTCTCTAAATAAATGTTTATTATTGGATGATAATAGATATTTAACCATTCTTTTAAACTTGTAGTTTACCAAGTACTTTAATTTTTTTTTCTTTTTTAAATACACAAAATTTGCATATGAGAGAGTAGCTTCCTAAACTGAGTAATATCTCATTTTCACCACATTCTTGTTTCTGTAAATCATATTTTTAAGCAGAATCTGTAAACTAACACAACATTTAGGCACTCAATCTGCATACTCAAAGTACTTTCATCCAGCATTATATGGCACCATGGTGGAATATGTTTTACATAATTTTAAAATATCATGACATTATTTTCCCCTAGCCACAGACCATACCATATGTTCAAAACTATTTTTCAAGCCCTGTTTTCAACATATCTGGAAAGTAGGGTGTATGTGGTGTGTCTGTTTTAAAGATTCTTGTGTTTTAAAATGTTCCACATAGTCCTGAGTTGGCTAGTGGATTTTTTTCCTATGCATTCTAATTTGAGAATTGGAGAGCAGTATCTTTTCTCTAGGATTCATTACTTCTCTTTCTTTACTAATTTTAGCAGTGCCTTTTCTCCTTAGGCTGTCTTTAACAAAGATCCCATCCACCATGCCACCGAGTTCCAAATAATTAATCTGCAGCACTAAAATTTGATGTATCTGATTTCTGTTAACATTTGATAATATTGGCCCTCATTGAGATGATATTAGTTTCTCATTCTATTCTCAATTCATCCTCTGTCATTGGATTCCATTGCTCTGAGTATCTCTCATTGGAAAAATGAGGGTTTTCCTAGTAATCTTGTTATGTGTGGGAATTTGTGCCAATGGTATATGGGCAATTCCCAAGAAGAGTTTTTTACTCAGAAAGAATGAATGTCTTAATGGAAATTTCATGGTAAAAAAGAAATTATTTCATGCCTTGAGAGATTATTAGATCTGAACTTTCTACTTATAATATAATAGTTATTTCATTTTAATTTACTTCCATTATATCAGATTAATTATTTTCCTTTATAAGTTTTTGTGACATATTATCTCTTTCTTATCATTGACTATATTAAATCTAAGCAAATTTCATTCCCTTTTAAAATTTACTTTTTCTGTCACACATATCCATTTCAGTATATAATTTTATATTAAAGACATTTGCAACACGTTTAAAAAGGCCATTCTTTACTACCTTTATCCACATGATGTGGTATATCATCATATATCAATTGAAAGAATAAATCACCAAAAAATTTTTTTTTCAAAGACACCCAGAAAAACACCTATATAAGGAAGTGTCAACAAAGGGTTTGAGAAGTGAATTGTTTCTATTTTTTTCACAAGTATTTTCTTTCTTTTATATTTATTATAGAAAATTGAATGGGTTTAATATTGAAGAGAGCAATGCATGCCTTTGTGAATATACCAATCTCCACAGAATGTACATATTGGGTAAATAGGATATTGGTTTAATATTTATCATTGAAACAAATATGTTTCAAAAATATTCATAATGTCAGAAAATATAAACAAAAGATGTGGCATCATTCATGCTTCCTAGCATGTTTGAAAGATGGTCTGGCCAAGTTTTAAAAAATGACTCACACTTACACTTCCTCCTTGAGATGTGTGCAAATGTCCCCATTAAGGAGTTATGCCCCTTTATATTGTAATGTCCTGTGTTTACCTTTTCTCTACCAGTTTGTATATGTTCATGTATGAATGATATTTGTTGCTTAAAATTGATGAACTGACAGAGGTTTGTTGTGAGTAAAAGGAAATTTTGGAAATACCTATTTTCTAAAGAGGTCCTTTTTTCAATTTTCTTCATTGTTGGATTTTTTTATCACATTTGTATAGAATGGAGGGCTGTAAATTCTGATTGATGGACTAGTTCCTTATTTTTATGAACCATTCCTCTCCCACATGATACCTTGTGAATAGTTGATTTCCTCTTTGTCAATTAATGGTCTGTACCAATCCCTTTTCTCTCCTGTGTGGGAAGAGACTTTTCACAATGCTGAGTTCAGCATTGTTTTATTTTTCCCTATCAGTGGATTCGGCTTTCTTTGTAAGAATGAATGTGATTTTTTTTCCATTTATTTCTAAAAAATTACATTATGGCATGTGAACACACACACATATATATAGATACCTACATCACAATCCCACTGCACTGGAGAATGACACAAAGATATCCAGAACATCAGAAAAGGTTTTCTTGAATCAAACCTTGGAGCCTCCTATCCATTCAGTAAACAATAATGAAGTCATTTAAAATATTTTCCTCTGAATTATCGATTTAAATTTGTGATTATTCAAAAATGGTGGAATTACTGAGAAGCATTTAGTTTCCTCCTACAATTTTTCTCCAATTTGTGTAATTTGATATTATTGCATTAACAATTAGGAAGAAACTTGTTTCCAAATATTTATGTGAAAAAGGCATTCTTAAAAACTCTGAACATTGATGCCTCTTAACTTTAAAAATTTATTTATTTAAAAAGGCTAAAATTTTTCATTTTCAATTAGCATTGACAAGGTGTGGAAAAATTCTTTCACTCTAATTAAAGATTTATTAGTAGATGATAATAGATATTTAAACATTCTTTTTTTTTAAAGATTTATTTATTTATTTATTTATCCCCCCGTTGCTGCTTGTGTTTGCTGTGTCCATTCACTGTGTGTTTCTTCTGTGTCTGCTTATCTCCCCCTTGCTGTGAGGTCCCGCTGCATCAGTGCTGCGTGGGCTGGCCTGCCCTCACAAGGAGGCCCTGGGAAGTGAACCTGGGGCCTCACGCATGGTAAACGTGGGCTCTATCGATTGAGCCACACCCGCTTCCTGCTATGAGGTCTTGCTGCATCAGCCCACCATGCGCGGGCCGGCCTGCCCTCACAAGGAGGCCCCGGAAAGTGTACCCAGGGCCTCCCATATGGTAAACGGGAGCTCTATCGATTGAGCCACACCCACTTCCCATGAACCATTCTTTTAAAACTCTAATTTACCAAGTATTGTAAAATTAAATTTGTTTTTTAAATATATCAAACTTGCATATGAGACAGTATAATACTATTTTGAGTTATATCTTGTTTTCACCTCCAAACTGCCCCATTCTTGTTTCAGTAAATTCACATTTTTAACAGAATCTGAAAACTAACAAAAGATTTATGCACTTGATCATCATACGCATAAAACTTTCTTTGAGCGTCACATGACACTGTGGTTGAATATTTCTTACATCATGATAAATTTTCATGACATTATTTCCCCCTCATCACATGCCATACCATATGTTCAAAAATATTTTTCAAGACATGCCTTCATCTTATCTGGAAAGTTGTGTGAATTTGGTTTGTCTGTTTTAATGATTCTTGTGTTTTAAATTTTTCCACATAAGCCTGATTTGGTAGTGGATTTTTTTTTCCTTCTCATTCTAATTTTGAGAATTAGAGTGCACTTTCTTTTCTCCAGCATTCCTTAATTCTCTTTCTTTTCTATTTTTAGCTGTGCCTTTTCTCCTGAGGCTCTCTTTTCAAAAGATCCCTACCTGTCAGCCCCCAAGTTCAAAAAAATTAGTCTGCAGCACTAAATTTGGATATATCTGGTGTCTGGTGACTTTTGATAATGTTGGTCCTCCATTGAGAGGACAGTGGTTTCTCATTTATTCTCCTTTCTTTCTCTGCCCTTTTATTCCATTGCTCTGACCTTCTCATTGGAAATATGATGGTTTTCCTAGTGATCTTTTTATGTTTGGGTATTTGTGCCATTGGGCTATGGGCAATTCCCAAAGAGGAAATTTATCTCAGAAAGAATGAATGCCTTAATAAAAATTGAATGCTAAAAATATTATTTCATGCTTAGAAGTTATTATTCTTTATATTTCCCCTGCAATATAATAATTAGAATTTTGTTCATAATAATTTCCATTATGTCAGACTTATTATTTTCCTTTATAAGTGTTTCAGCCATACTATCTCTTTCATATCATTGTTTATATTAAATTAACCAAATTTCACCCTTTTTAGAACACTACATTTTCTCTCAAACATATCCATTTCAGTGTATAATTTTATATTAAAGACATTTGCAACACGTTTAAGAAGGCCATTTATTGCTCCATTTCTCCACATATGTGATATGTGATCAAATATCAATAAAATGATTTGATAACTAAAAAAGTTTTTTCAGGGATTCCCAGAAAAACATCTCTACATGGCAGTGTCACAAAACAGTTTGAGAGGTGAATAATTTCTTCTTTTTTCATCTGGATTTTCTTTCTTTTTTATAATACTTATAGAAGTATTGAAAGGGTTTAATGATTGAAGAGAGCAAAGCACACTTCTGTGAATACACAAATCATCAGGGAATGTACATATTGGATAAATAGGATATTGGTTTAATATTTATCATTGAAACAGATTTGTTTTAAAATGTATTGTTGATGTCAGAAGAAGCACACAAAACTGAGGCATCATTCATACTATTATTAGTGTTTGAAAGACGGTCAGGCCAAGTTTTAAAAAATGATTCAGAATTCAGTTTCCTTCTTAAGATATGTACAAAGGTGCGCTGCAAGGAGTTATGCTGTTATTTTGTAAGGTCATGTGTTTGCTCTTCACTACAAATTTTTTAATGTTCATGTATGAATGATATCCGTTGCTAAAAAATTGATGAAACAAAAGAGGGTGGTGGGATTCAAACAGGAATTTTTAAATTACCTTTTTCTCTAAAGTGGTCATTTTCTTGTTTTTCTTCATTGTTGAATCCTATAACCATGTGGGCAGAGAATGGATTGCTGTTCATTCTCCTTGATGGTTTAGGTCCTTATTTGTATGAATCATTCCTCACATCCATGATATCTTCTGAATAGTTGGCTCCCACTTTATCAACTAATGGATCTTTCCAGTGACTTTTGTCTCCTGCATGGGAAGAGTGTTTGAAGCCATTGGAGAAATATTGAGTTTAGGATTTGTTTATTCTGAGTTCCAGCATTTGGTTTGTGGATCAGTGTATTCTATTTTCTTTGTAATAATGAGTTTGATTTTACTTCAAATGGTTTCTAAAACATTACAATATGTCATAAGAACACTTATATATATATAGGTCTGTAAATCACAATCCTACTGCACTGGATAACAAAACAAAGATATCCAGAATATCAGGTAAGGCCTTCTTCACACAAAACCTGAAGCCTCCTAACCATTCAGTAAATAATCATAAAGTCATGTAAGATGATTTTCTCTGAATTATCAATTTAAATTTGTGATTATTTAAATAAAATGGAGGAATCCTTGAGAAGAATTTGGTTTCATCCAATTATTTTTCTCCAAGTTAGAGTAGTTAACATTATTTCATCAACAATTAGGATGAAAATCAGTTCCAAAAATTTATTTGAAAAAGGCATTTCACACAAACTCATTAAACTGAAGCCACTTAATTTTAAAGAGTTTATTATTTAAGAGGGCTAAAAAATTTCATTTCCATTTAGCATTGAAACGGTCTGTGGAAAAATTCTTTCTCTCTAAACAAAGTTTATTATAGATGATAATAGATATTTAACCATTCTCTTAAGCTAGTATTCTACAGAGTACTTTATTTTTTTTTCTTTTTTAAACACTACAAACTTGGATATGAGAGACTATCATCGTAATCTGAGTTATGTATAAATTTCACTTCCATACTGCCCCATTCTTCTTTCTGTAAATACACATTTTTTAACTGAACCTTTAAACTAACAAAACATTTATGCACTCAATCATCGTACTCATAAAACATTCTTTGAGCCTCACATGACACTGTGGTTGAATATTTCTTCCATCATGATCAAATTTCATGACCTTATTTTGCCCTGGCCACATATCATACCATATGTTTAAAATTCTTTTCCATGCCCTGCCTTGAACATCTCTGTAAAGTTGTGTATATGTGGAGTGTCTGTTTTAAAGAGTCTGAGTGTTAATTTTTCCACATAAACCTGAGTTGGCTTACGGATTGGTTTTCCTTTTCATAGTAATTTTGATAATTAGCATGTAATTTATTTTTTACAGGATTCCATTCTTCTTTTTCTTTTCTATTTTTTAAAGTGCTTACTCTTCTGCTGCTGCCTTTTCCAAAGATCCCAACCTCCATGCCCTGGCGTTCCAAATAATTACTATGCATCACTAAATTGGATGTATCTGTTGTCTGGTGATTTTGATAATGTTCACCCTCCATTGAGATGACAAACTTTGTCACTTTATCCTCATTTTTTCCTCTGGCTTTGGATTCCATTGCTCTGAGTATCTCTCATTGGTAATATGATGGTTTACCTAGAGATCATCTTATGTGTGGGGATTTGTGCCAATGGGATATAGGCAATTCCCAAAGAGGAATTTTTTACACAAAAGAATGAAAGCTTTAATGGAAATTGCATATTAAAAAAAATTATTTCAAGCCTTGAGAGATTATGTCTGAAAGTTCTACTTTTAATAAAATAATTAGAATTCTGTTTTAATATCTTTCTATTATATAATATGAATTATTTTCCTTTGTATGTGTTTTTGCCATAATATCTTTTTCTTATCATTGACTATATTAACTCTAACCAAATTTCACTTCTTTTAAAAATTTACATTTTTTGTCAAATTTATATCCTTTTCAGAATACAATTTTATATTAAAGATGTTTCAAACACGTTTAAAGAAGCCATTCATTGGTACCTTTCTCCACATGATATGGTAAGTGATCTTATATCAATGGAATGGATAGATAACCAAAAAATTTTTTCAAGAACACCCAGAAAAACACCTATACATGGCAGTGTCAACAAAGTGTTTGAGAGGTGACTAATTTCATTTTGTTCATCTGTATTTTATTTCTTTATTAAAATTATTCAAGAAATATTTAATGGGTTTGATATTGAAGAGTGAAATGCCCGCATCTGTGAATATACCAATCACCACAGAATGTATACATTGGGTAAATAGGGTAATAGTTTAATATATATCATTGAAAGAGAATTGTTTCAAAAAATATTCCTGATGTCAGAAAATGTAAACAAAATGTTCGTCATCATTCATACTTATTAGGCATGATTGAAAGACTGGCAAAGTTTTAAAAAATGATTCAAAATTCAAATTCCTCCTAGAGATGTGTGCTTAGGTCCCCTGTAAGGAATTATGCCCCTTTATATTGTAAGATCGTGTGTAATCCTCTTCACTTAAAGTTTGTGTATGTTCATGTAAGAAAGGTATCCTTTGAAGAAACTGATTAAGGGAAAGAGTGTGGTGTGAGTCAAACAGGAAATTTTGGAATTACCTATTTCTCTAAAGTGGCCTTTTATGTTTTACTTCATTGTTGGGTTCTATAATCACTTGTGCATATATAGGATGGGTCTACATTCTACTTGATTGACTAGGTCCTTATTTTTATGAACCATACCTCTCTCCCAAGATACCTTGAGAATATTTGACTCCCTCTTTGCTAACTAATGGTCCTTACCAATCAATTTTCTCTCCTGTGTGGGAAACCAAAGGAGAAATTTGAAGTTTGGGAAATGTTTATTTTTAGTTCCACCATGTTTTGTGTGTATGTGTGGATTCTGCATTCTTTGTAAGAATGAATTTGATTTTATTTCAACTCTTTCTAAAAATTACAATATGGCATAAGAACACATATATATGTTTGTAAACATGCATCACAACCCCAGTGTCCTGGAGAATGACAAAAAAATATCCAGAACAAGAAGAATTATTTTCTTGAAATAAAACTTGAGACTCCTAACCATTCAGTAACAATCATTAAGTCATGTGAAATGATTAACTCTGAATTATCATTATAAATTAGTCATTAATAAAAAATGGATGAATCAGTTAGAAGCATTTGTTTCCTCCTATTATTTTTCTCCAATTTGTGTAGTTTAATATTATTTCATTAACTATTAGGAAGACAATCTGTTCCAAAAAGTTACGTGAAAAAGGCATTCCACACAAACTCATATCACAGAAGACTCTTAATCTTAAAGAATTTATTATTTTAAAGTTCTAAAATTTTTCATTTTCATTTAGCTTGACAGGGTGTGGAAAATTCTTTCTCTCTAAGTAAAGATTTATTAGTAGACGATAATAGATAGTTAACCATTCTTTTAAAATTTTATTTTACCGAGAACTGTAAAATTTATTTTGCTTTTTAAATACAACAAATTTGCACATGACAGATTATCATCATAAACTGAGTTATATCTAATTTTCACCTCGAAACTGCCACATTTTTGTTTCTGTAAATCATATTTTTTAACAGAATCTCTAAACTAACATAAAATTTAAACACTCAATCTGCATATTCTTAGCACATTCCTCCAGCATCACATGACACCATGGTGGAATATTTCTTACATCATGATAAAATATCATGATATTATTTCCCCCTAGCCACAGATCATACCATATCTTCAAAGTCATTTTTAAAGCCCTGCCTTCAACATGACTGGAAAGTTGTATGTATTTGCTATGTCTGTTTTAAAAACTCTTAGAACTGATCTGGCTAGTGGAGTTTTTATCCTTTTCTTTGTAATTTTGTGAATTAGATTGCAGTTTCTTTTCTCCAGGATTATTTTCTTCCCCTTCTCTTCTATTTTTAGCAATGCCTATTCTCCTAATGTTGTCTTTTCCAAAGATCCCATCTTCCATGACCCCGATTTCAAAATAATTGGTGGCCAGGAAAAAAAAAATTATGTATCCGATGTCTGTTGACTTTTGATAATGTTGGCCCTCCATTGAGATGACAATAATTTTTCATTTTATTCTCATTTCTTGCTCTACTCTTGGATTCCTTTGCTCTGAGTGTTTCTAGTTGCAAATACAATGCTTTTCCTATTGATCTTGTTATGTCTGGTTATTTGTGCCAATGGGATATGGGCTCTTCCCCAAGAGGATTTTTTTTCTCAGAAAGAATGAATGCCTTAATGAAAATTGCATGGTAAAAAAAAAATTTTCATGCCTTGAGAGATTATTTTGTCTGAATGTTATACTTATAATATAATAATTAGAATTTTGTTTTAATTTCTTTCCATTATATCAAAAGTATAATTTTCATTTATAATTGTTTGTGCCATACAATCTCTTTCTTATTATTGACTATATTAAATCAAAGCAAATTTCACTCCCTATTTAAATATACATTTTCTGTCAAACACATCCATTTCAGTATATAATTTTATATAAAGACATTTGCAACACGTTTAAAATGGCCGTTAATTGCTACCTTTCTCCACATGCTGTTGTATGTGATCATATATGAATGGAATGGATAGATAACCCAAAAATTTTTTTCAAGGACACCCAGAAACACAACTATATAAGGCAGTGTCAAAAAAAGTTTTGAAAGGAGAATACTTTGTTCTTTGTTGATCTGGATTTTCTTTCTTTATTATAATTATTATAGAAATATTGAAAGGGTTTTAAATCATTGACTAGAGCAAAGCACCCCCCTGTGGATATACAATTAACCAGGGAATGCACACATTGAATAAATAGGATATTGGTTTAATATTTATCATTGAAACAGATTTGTTTTAAAAATATACTCGATGTCAGAAAAGTACGCAAAATTGCGGTATCATTCAGACTTATTAGTCATGTTTGAAATACCGTCTGGTAAAGTTTTAAAAATGAATGACATTTCAGTTTCCACCTTGAGATGTGTGCATAGGTGCACTTTAAGGAGTTATGCCCCTTTATTTTCTAAGGTAACGTGTTTTGCTCTTCACTACAAGTTTTTGTGTGTTCATATATGAAAAATATCCGTCGCTAAAAAATTGATGAAGGGAAAGTGGGCGGTGTGAGTCAAACGGGAAATTTTGTAATTACCTATTTCTCTAAAGTGGTCCTTTTTTGTTTTTCTTCATTTTTGGATTCTATAATTACATGTGCATAGAATGGATGACAGTACATTCTCCTTGATGGTCCAGGTCCTCATTTTTGTGAACAATTCTTCTCCCCCATGATATATTGTGTACAGTTGACTCCCTCTTTTCAACAAATGTACCTTAGCAATGACTTTTCTCTCCTGTGTAGGAAGAGGTTGTCACAAGCCATTGGACAAATTTTGAATTTGGGAGCTATTTATTATGAGATCCAGCATTTTGTTTGTGTACATGTGGATTTTGCTTTCTTTGTAAAAATGAGTTTGATTTTATTTCCAATTCTTTCTAAAAAATTACAATATGGCATAAGAACACACATATATATATTGATACCTACATCACAATCCCACTGCATTGGAGAATGACACAGAGATATCCAGAGAATCAAGAAAGGCTTTCTTGAAACAAAACCTGGATCATCCTAACCATTCAGTAAACAATCATGAAGTCATGTAATGTGAATTCCTCTCAATCATTGCTTTAAATTTGTGATTATTCTAAAATGGAGGAATCCCTGAGAAGAATTGGTTTTCCTCCAATTATTTTTCTCCACGTTAGAGAAGTTTAATATTATTGCATCAACAATTAGGATCGAAATCGGCTCCAAATATTTATTTGGAAAATGCAAGCCACTCAAACTCATATCACTGAATCCTCTTAATTTTAAAGAATTTACTATTTAAAAGGGCTAAAATGTTTCATTTCCAATTAGCATTGACACGGTGTGTGGAAAAATTCTTTCTTTCTGAGTAAAGTTTTATTAGTAGTTGCTATTAAATATACAACCATTTTTTAAACTTGTAATTTACCAAACACTTTATTTTTTTTTATTTTTTAAATACACCAAATTTGAATAAGAGAGAGTATCATCCTAGCCTTCGTTATTTGCAGTTTTCACCTCCAAATTATGCCATTCTTGTTTTTGCAAATACATATTTTTTAACAGAATCTGTAAACTAAAAAAACATTTATGCACTCAATCGTCATACTCACTAAATATTCTTTGAGCATCACATGACACTGTGGTGGAATATTTCTTATATCATGATAATATATAATGACACTATTTTACCCTGGCCACAGCCCATAGTATAGTTTCAAAATTATTTTTGAAGCCCTGACTTCAACATGTCTGTAACATTTTGCATATGTAGTGTGTCTGTTTTAAAGACTCTTGTGTTTTAATTTTTCCACATAGTTCTATATTGGGTAGTGGAGTTTTTCCCCTTTTAATTCTTATTTTGGGAATTAGGGTGCCATTTCTTTTCTCCAGGATTCCATTCTTTTTTCCTTTTCTTTTTTACCAGTGCCTACACTCCTGCTGTTGCCTTTACCAAAGATTCCATCCTCCATGCTCCTGAGTTCCAAATAATTACTCTGCAGCACTAAAATGGGTGTATCTGCTGTCTGGTGAGTATTGATAATGTTTGCCCTCCATTGAGATGACAATCATTTCTCAATATTTTCTCATTTCTCCTTCTGCCCTTGGATTCCATTGCTCTGAGAATTTTGCATTGGTAATACGAGGGTTTTCCTAGTGATCCTGTAAAGTGTAGGAATTTGTGCCAATGCAATGTGGGTTATTCCCAAAGAAGAATTTTTTACTCAGAAAGAATTAATGCCTTAATGAAAATTGCATGGTAAAAAAAAATTATTTCATACCTTGAGAGATTATTATGTCTGAATGTTCTACCTATAATATACTAATTAGGATTTTGTTTTATTTTATTTCCATTATATCAGATGAATTATTTTCCTTTATAAGTGTTTGTGCCATACTAACTCTTTCTTATCATTGACTATATTAAATCTAACCAAATTTCACTCCAATTTAATATTTACATTTTCTGTCAAACATATCCATTTCAGTATATAATTTTATATTAATGATGCTTGCAGCACGTTTAAAAAGACCATTCGTTGCTACCTTTCTCTACATGATATGGTATGTGATCATATATTAATAGAATGAATAGATAATCAAACATTTTTTTCAAGGACACCCATAAAAACGCCTATATATGTCAGGGTGAACAAAGGGTTTTAGAGGTGTGTAATTTCTTCTTTGTCTGGATTTTCTTTCTGTATTATAATTATTATAGAAATATTGAATGGGGTCAATATAGAGGTGAGGAATGCATGCCTCTGTGAATATGCTAATCACAAGGGAATGTACACATTGGATAAATAGGTTATTGGTTTAATATGTATCTATGAAACAGGTTTGTTTTAAAAAAAATATTGTTGATGTCAGAAAAAGTACACAAATGTAGGGCATCATTCATACTTATTAGTCTTGTTTGAAATAGGGTCTGGCCAAGTTTAAAAAAATGACTCACTATTCAATTTCTTCCTTGGGATGTGTACATAGGTCACCTGTAAGGAGTTATACCCCTTTATCCTGTAACATCATGTGTTTTCCTCTTCACTACAAGTTTTTGTATGCTCATGTATGAATGAGATCCGTCACTAAAAAAATTATGAAATGTAACAGGGTGGTGTGTGTCAAACAAGAAATTTGGAATTTTTTAATCTAATGTGGTCCATTTTTTGTTTTCCTCATTGTTGAATTCTATAATCACGTCCATCTGCTTGATGGACTAGGTCATTATTTTTATGAACCATTCATCTTCCCCATGATATCTTGTGAATAGTTGACTCCTGCTTTGTCAACTAATGGCCCTTACCAAACCCTTTTCTCTCCTGTGTGGGGAGAGTCTCTCACAAGCCATAGGAGAAAAATGGAGTTTGGGAGTTGTTTATTCTGAGTTCCACTGTTTTGTTTGTGTATCTGTGGATTCTGCTTTATTTTTAAGAATGAATTTTATTTTATTTTAATTCTTTCTAAAAAAATTGCAGGATGGCATAAGAACACTTATATATATATGAATACCTACATCACAATCTCACTGCACTGGAGAACAACACAAGGATATCCAGAAAATCGGGATAAGCTTCTTGGAGCAAAACCTCGAGCCTCCTTCTCATTCAGTAAACAATCATCAATGAAAGTAAAATGATTTCCTCTGAATTATCAATTTAATTAAGTAATTATTAAAAAATGGAGGAATCACAGAGAAGAATTTGGTTTCCTCCTATTATTTTTCTCCAAGTTAGAGTAGCTTAACATTATTTCATCAACAATTAGGAAGAAAAATGGAGGAATCACAGAGAAGAATTTGGTTTCCTCCTATTATTTTTCTCCAAGTTAGAGTAGCTTAACATTATTTCATCAACAATTAGGAAGAAAATCTGTTCCAAAAATTTACATGAAAAAGGCATTCCACAGAATCTCATATCACTGAAGCCTCTTAATTTTAAACAATTTACTATTTAAAATGGCTAAAAAGTTTCAATTTCAATTAACATTGACAGGGTGTGGAAAAATTCTTTCTCTCTAAGTAAAGATTTATTAGTAGAAGATGATAGACATTTAACCATTCTTTTAAAATTGTATTTTACCAAAGACTGTAAAATTAATTTTGTTTTTTCAATACAACATATTTCATATGAGAGAGTATCCTCCTAAACTGAGTTATATCTAGTTTTCACCTCCAAACTGCCACCTTCTTGTTTCTGTAAATACACATTTATTACCAGAATCTGTAAACTAAAATAAAATTTATGCACTTGTTCTGCATACTCATAGAACGTTCCTCCATCATCACACAACACCATGGTTGAATATTTCTTACATCGTGTTAAAATATCATGGCATTATTTCCCCCTACCCACAGATCATACAATATATTGAAAACTATTATCCAAGCCCTCCATCAACATGTCTGGAAATTTGTAGATATGTGGTGTGTCTGTTTTTAAGACTTTTGTGTTTATAATTTTTCCACTTAGTCCTGAGTTGGCTAATGGATTTTTGTTTTGCTTTTCATTCTAACTTTGAGAATTGGAATGCAGTTTCTTTTCACCAGGATTCCTTTCTTCTCTTATTTTTCTATTTTTATCTGTACCTTTTCTCCTGAGGCTGTCTTATCAAAGATCCCCCTCCACCATGCCCCCGAGTTCCAAATAATTAATCTGCAGCAATAAAACTTGATGTATCTGGTTTCTGGTGTCATTTGGTAATGTTGGCCCTCATTGAGATGGCAATCGTTTCTCATTCTATTCTCAATTCTTCCTCTGCCCTTGAATTCCATTGCTCTGAGTATTTCTCATTGGAAATACGAAGTTTTTCCTAGTAATCTTGTTATGTGTGGAAATTTGTGCTAATGGTATATGGGCAACTCCGAAAGAGGAATTTTTTAATCATAAAGAATGAATGCCTTAATGGAAATTGCATGGTAAAAAAAATTCATGCCTTGAGAGATTGTCTGAACTTTCTACCTATAATATAATAATTAGTATTTCATTTTAATTTATTTCCATTATATCAGATGAATTATTTTCCATTATAAGTGTTTGTGCCATATTTTCTCTTTCTAACCATTGACTATATTAAATCTAAGCAAATTTCACTTTCTCTTAAAATTTACATTTTCTGTAAAACATATCAATTTCAGTATATAATTATATTAAAAAACTTAAAACACGTTTAAAAAGGCCATTCATTATTACTTTTAACCTCAAGATGGGGTATGTGATCATATATCTATGAAATGGATAGATCACCAAAAATTTTTTTTTCAAGGACCCCCAGAAATACACCTATATATAGCAGTGTCAACAAAGGGTTTGAGAGGTGAATAATTGCTACTTTGTTCATCTGGATTTTCTTACTTTTAAAATTATTATTGAAAATTGAATGGGTTTAATATTGAAGAGAGGAATGCATGTCTCTGTGAGTATGCCAGTCACCATGGAGTGTACACATTGTGTAAATAAGATATCTGTTTAATATTTATCATTGAAACAGATTTGCTTTCAAAAAATATTCGTGATGTCAGAAAATGTAAACAAAATGTACCGCATCATTCATACTTCTTAGCATGTTTGAAAGATGGTCTGGGCAAGTTTTAAAAAATGACTCACAATTCTAATTCCTCCTTGAGATGTGTGCATAGGTCTCCAGTAAGGAGTTATGCCCCTTTATATTGTAATGTCCTGTGTTTCCCTTTTCACTACAAGTTTGTGTACATTCATGTATGAATGAAAATCATCCCTAAAAAACTGATGAATGGAAAGAGGGTGTTATGACTCAAAGAGGAAATTTTTTGAATTACCTATTTTGCTAAAGTGGTCCTTTTTTGTTTTTCTTCATTGTTGAAATGTATAACCACATTTGCATAGAATGGAGGGCTGTATATTCTCCTTGATGAGCTAGGTCCTTATGTTTAAGAATCATTCTCCTCCCCCATGATATCCTTTGAATAATTGACTCCCTCTTTTTCAATTATTGGACCTTACCAGTGACATATCTCTGCTGTGTGGGAAGAGACTTTCAAAAGCCATAGGAGAAAATATGAGTTTGGGAGCTGTTTATTCTCCATTCCAGGGTTTTGTTTGTGTATCTGTGTATTTTGCATTCTTTGTAAGAATGAGTTTGATTTTATTTCTAATTCTTTCTAAAAAATTACAGTATGGAAAAACATTGCACTGGAGAAAACATTGCACTGGAGAATGACAAAAAGTTACCCAAAAATCAGGCAAGGCTTTCTTGAAACAAAACCTGGAGACTCCTAACCATTCAGGAAACAATAATGAAGTCATGTAAAAGGATTTCCTCTGAATTACGGATTTAAATTTGTGATTATTAAAAAATGGAGGAATCTCTGAGAATAATTTTATTTCCCCTTATTATTTTTCTCCAAGTTAGAGAAGTTTAACATTATTTCATCAACAATTAGGAATAAAATCAGTTTCAAAAATTTATTTGAATAAGGCATTCCACACAATCTCATATCACTGAATCCTCTTAATTTTAAAGAATTTACTTTTAAAAAGGGCTAAGAAGTTTCATTTCCAATTAGTATTGACCTGGGGCATGGAAAAATTCTTTCCCTCTAAGTAAAGGTTTATTATTAGATGATAATAGATATTTAACCATTTTTCAAAATTGTATTTTGCCGAATACTTTAATTTTTTTTTCTTTTTGAAACACAGAAAATTTGGATATGAGAGACTATCATCCCAATCTCAGTTATATCTAGTTTTCACCTGAAAACTGCACCATTTTCTTTCTGTAAATACACATTTTGAACAGAATCTGTAATCTAACAAAACATTTATGCACTCAATCATCATGCTCATAAAATTTCTTCAGCATCACATGACACCATGGAGGAATATTTCTTACATCATGATAAAATATTATGACCTTATTTCCCCCTGGCCACAGACAATACCATATGTTCAAAACTCTTTTCCAAGCCCAGTCTTCAACATGTCTGGAAAGTTGTGGGTATATAGTGCATCACTTTTAAAGACTCTTTTGTTTTAATTTTTCCACATAATACTGAGTTGGCTAGTGGATTTTACTTTCCTTTTTATTGTAATTGTGAGAATTAGGGTGCAATTTCTTTTCTCCAGGATTCAATTCTTCACTTTCTTTTCTATTTTTAGCAGTACTTACTTTCCTACTGCTGCCTTTTCCAAAGATTTCATTCTCCATTCCCCTGAGTTCCAAATATTTACTCTGCATCACTAAAATGGTTGTGTCTGGTGTCTGGTGACTATTGATAAGGTTGGCTCTCCATTGAGATGACAATAGTTTCTTTTTCTATTCTCAATTCTTACTCTGCCCTTGGATTCCATTGCTCTGAGTACCTCTCATTGGAAATATGATAGTTTTGCTAGTGATTTTGTTATGTGTGGGAATTTGTGCCAATAGGATATTGGCAATTCTCAAAGAGGAATTTTTTACTCAAAAAATGAATGCCTTAAAGGAAATTCCATGGTAAATAAAAATTATTTCATGGCTTGAGAGAAAATTTTTTCTGAATACTCTACGTATAATATAATAATTAGAATTTTGTTTTAATTTATTTCCATTATATCAAACAAATTATTTTCCTTTATAATTGTTTGTGCCATACTATCTCTTTCTTGTCATTGACTATATAAATGTAACCAAATTTCACTCCCTTTTAAAGATTATATTTTATGTCAAAGTTATATCCATTTCAGTTTATAATTTTTTATTAAAGACATTTGCAAAATGTTTAAGAAGGCCATTCCTTGCTCCCTTTCTCCACATGATGTGATATGTGATCATATATCAATAGAATGGTAGATGACCCAAAAACTTTTTTCAAGGACTCCCAGAAAAACATCTCTACATGACAGTGTCAATAAACGTTTTGAGAAGTGTACAGTTTCTTCTTTCTTCATTAGGATTTCTTTCTTTATTATAATTATTATAGAAATATTGAATGGGTTTAATATTGAAGAGAGGATTGCATGCGTCTGTGAATATACCAATCACCACCTACGGAATGTACTCATTGGATAAATGGGATACTGCTTTAATATTTATCCTTAAACAGAATTGTTTTAAAAAATACTCTTGATGTCTGAAAAAGCACACAAAGATGCGGCATCATTCATACTTATCATTCATGTTTGAAAGACGGACTGGCCAAGTTTTAAAAAATGACTCATTGCTGAATTCTATAATCACGTGTGCATAAAATGGCTGGCAGTACATTCTCCTTGATGGACTAAGAACTTATTTTTATGAACCATTCCTCTCCCCCATGATACTTGTGAATAGTTGACTCCCTCTTTGTCAATAAATGGTCCTTACTAATCCCTTTTATCTCCTGTGTGAAAGATACTTTCCCAAGCCAAAGGAGAAATTTTGAGTTTGGTTACTGTTTATTCTGAGTTCCCAGTTTTTGTTAATGTGTGTCTGTGGATTCTGTTTTCTTTGTAAGAATGAATTTGATTTAATTTCCAATTATTTCTAAAGAATTACAATATGGCATAAGAACTCTTATATATATATGGATACCTGCATCACAATCCCACTGCACTGGATAACAATGCTAAGATATCCAGAAAATCAGGAAAGGCTTTTTTGAAACAAAATCTGGAGCCTCCTAACCATTCAGTAAAGAATCATGAAGTCATGTAAAATGATTTCCTCTGAATTAACAATTTAAATTTGTGAGTATTAAAAAATGGAGGAATCACTTAGAAGAATTTTGTTTCTTTCAATTACTTTTCTCCAAGTTAGAGAAGTTTAACATTATTTCATAACAATTATGAATAAAATAGTTTCCAAAAATTTATTTGAAAAATGCATTCCACACAATCTCATATCACTGAAACCTCTTAAACGTAAAGAATTAACTATTTAAAAGGGTAAATTGATTAATTTCCAATTAGCATTGACATTGTTTGTGGAAAAATTCTTTCTCTCTAAGTAAAGGTTTATTAGTAGATAATAATAGATAGTTAACCATTCTTTTAAAATTGTATTTTACTGTGAACTTTCACACTTTCTGTCAAACTTATATCAATTTCAGTATATCATTTTATATTAAAGACGTTTGCATCCTGATTAAAAACTGCATTATTTGCTACCTTTCTCCACATTACATGACTTGTGATCATATATCAATGGAATGGATAGTTAAACAAAAAAATGTTTTTCAAACACACACAGAAAAGCATCTGTATATGGCAGTGTCTACAAAGGGTTTCAGAGGTGAATAATTTATTCTCTGTTCATCTGGATTTCTTTCTTTATTATAATTATAGAAATACTGAAGGGTTTAATAATCATTGAGGAGTGCAATGCACGTGTTTGTGACTATACCAATCACAAGGAAATGTACACATTGGATAAATAGGATATTGGTTTAATATTAATCATTGAAACAGATTTGTTTTAAAAAATATGGTTGATATCAGAAAAAACACACAAAAATCCGGCATTTTTCACAGTTATTAGTCATGTTCATAAGACGGTCTGGCCAAGTTCTAAATAATAATTCACAATTCCATTTCCTCCTTGAGATATGTGCATAGGTGCACTGTAAGGAGTTATTCTTCTTTATTTTGTAAGGTCATGTTTTTTTTTTTTTTCTGCAAGGTTTTGTGTGTTCTTTATGAGTGATATCCGTCGCTAAAAAATTAATGAAGGGAAAGAGGATGGAGTGAGTCAAGCAGGAAATTTTGAAATTACCTATTTCTCTAAAGTGGTGTTTTTTAAAATCTTAATTATTGAATTCTATTATCACGTGTGCATAGAATGGATTGCTGTACAATCTCCTTGATGGACTAGGTCGTTATATTTGTGACCCATTCCTCTTCCCCATGATAGCCTGTGAATAGTTGACTCCCTCATTGTCAACTAATGGACCTTACCAGTGACTTTTATCTCCTGTGTGGGAAGAGACTTTAACAAGCCTTAGGAGAAATTTTGAGTTTGGTTGCTGTTTATTCTGAGTTCCAGCATTTTGTTCTTGTGTTTGTGGATTCCACATTCTTTGTAACAGTGATTTTGATTTTATTTCCAATTCTTTCTAAAAAATTACAATATCGCATGAGAACACTTATATATATATGGATACCTACATCACAACCCCACTGCACTGGAGAATGACACAAAGATATCCAGAAAATCAGGAAAGGCTTTCTTGAAACAAAACCTGGAACCTCCTAAACATTAAATAAACAATCATGAAGCCATGTAAAATGTTTTCCTCTGAATTATCGATTTAAATTTGTGATTATTAAAAAATGGATGAATCTCTGAGAAGCACTTGGTTTCCTCCAATTATTTTTCCACAAGTGAGAGTAGTTTAACATTATTTCATCAACACTTAGGAGGAAAATTGGTTCCCAAAATTTATTTGAAAAGGGCATTCCACAAAAACTAATATTACTGGAGCCTCTTAATTTTAAAGAATTTTGTATTAAAAAGGCCTAAAAGGCTTCATTTCCAATTAGCATTGACATGGTGTATGGAAAAATTCTTTCTATGTAATGGTTTATTAGTAGATAATAGATGTATAACCATTCTTTTAAAATTGTCTTTTACAGGATACTTTAATTGTTTTCTTTTTTAAATACAACAAATTTGTGTATGAGCTCATCATCCTAATTTGAGTTATATCTAGTTTTCACCTCCACACTGCACAATTGTTGTTTCTGTAAATACAAATTTTTAACAGAATCTATATACAAACAAAGCATTTATGCCCTTGATCATCATACCCATAAAAATTTCTTCGATCATCACAGGACACTGTAATAGAATATTTCTTACATCACGATGAAATATCATATCATTATTTACCCTTAGCTGCAGACCATAGCATATGTTCAAAACTCTTTCCAAGAACTGCTGTTGTCTTGCCTAGAAAGTTTTTTGTATGTGTTATGTCTGCTTTATAAACTCATGTATTTTTAAAATTTTTGCACATAGTCCTGAGTTGGCTAGTGGATTTTTTACCCTTAATTCTAATTTTGAGTATTAGGGTGCAATTGCATTTCTCCAGCATTCCATTCTTCTCTTTCTTTTCTATTTTTAGCAGTGCCTATTCTCCTTCTACTGCCTTTTAGAAGCATCCCTTCCTTCATGCCCCGATGTTCCAAATAATTACTCTGCAGCACTAAAATGGATGTATCTGGTTTCTTGTGACTTTTGATAGTATTGGCCCTCAATTGAGATAGCAATAGTTTCTCATTGTATTCTCATTTCTTCCCCTGCCCATTGATTCCATTGCTCTGAGTATCTTTCATTGGAAATACGATGATTTTCCAAGTGAACTTTTTATTTGTGGGAATTTGTGCCAATGGGATATGGACAATTCCCAAAGAGGAATTTTTTACTCAGAAAGAATGAAGGCCTTAATATAAATTGCATAGTAAAGAAAAAATATTTCATGCCTTGAGAGTTTATTCTTTCTGAATGTTCTACCTATAATATAATTATTAAAATTATTTTTAATTTATTTGAATTATATCAGAGGAATTATTTTCCTTTATAAGTGTGTGTGCCAGACTAACTCTTTCTTATTATTGACTATATTAAATTCAACCAAATTTCACTCCCTTTAAAATTTACATTTTCTGTCAAACTTGTACCAATTTCAGTATGTATTTTGTATTAAAGATGATTACAAAACGTATAAAAATTCCATTCATTGCTACCTTTCCTCACACAAAGAGGCATGTGTTCATATATCAATGGGATGGATAGATAACCAATTTTTTTTTCAAGGACACCCAGAAAAACTTCTATATATGGCAGTGTCAACAAGGGGTTTTAGAGGTGAAAATTTTCTTCTTTGTTCATCTGGTTTTTCTTTCTTCATTATAATTATTATAGAAATATTGAAAGGGTTTTATAATGATTGAAGAGAGCAATTAAGTTTCCTCATATTATTTTTCTCTAATTTTGTAGTGTAATATTATTTCATTAACTATTAGGATTAAAATTGGTTCCAAAATTATTTGTGTAAAAGAGATTCCACACAAAGTCATATCACTGAAACCTCTTAATTTTAAAGAATTTACAATTTGAAAGGGCTAAATATTTTCATTTTCAATTAGCATTGACAGGGTGTGGGAAAAATTGTTTATCTGTATGTAAAGATTCATTAGTAGATGATAATCTATATTTAACCATTCTTTTAAAATTGTATTTTATTGAGTTCTGTAAAATTAATTTTGTTTTTTAAATACAACAAATTTTCTTATGAGAGAGTGTCATCCTAATCTGAGTTACATCTTGTGTTCACCTCCAAACAGCCACATTCTTGTTTCTGCAGAAACATATTTTTTAACAGAATCTGTAAACTTACATAACATTTATGACCTCAATCTGCAAACTCATAGAACTTTCCTCCAGCATCACAGGACACCATGGTGGAATATTTCTTACATTATGATAAAATATCATGGAATCATTTTTAGCTAGTCACAGACCATATCATATATTTAAATCTATTTTTCAAGCCCTGCCATCAACATTTCTGGTAAGTTGTGTGTATTTGGTGTGTCTGTTTTATTGACTCTTGGTTTTAAATTTTTCCACATCGTCCTGATTTGGCTAGTGAATATTTATTTCCTTTTCATGATTATTTTGAGAATTAGAGTTGCTTTTCTCCAGGATTCCTTTGTCCTCTTTCTTTTTTATTTTTATCAATGCTTTTTCTCCTGAGGCAGTCTTTTCCAAAGATCCCATCCTCCAAAGCACAGAGTTCCAAATAATTAGTCTGCAGCACTTCACTTTAATTTGATGTATATGGAGTCTAGTGACTTTTGATAATATTGGCCCTCCATTGAGATGACAGTTGTTTCTCATTGTATTGTACTTCAGTGATTTGCCCTTGGATTCCATTTCTCTTAGATTCTCTGGTTGGAAATATGATGGTTTTCCTAGTGATATTGTTATATATTTGTAATTTGAGCCAATGGGATATTGGTAATTCCCAAAAAGGAATTTTTTTCTAAGAAAGAATGAAAGCTTAATGGTAATTTCTTGATAAAAATATTTCATGCCTAGGATTTATTGTGACCAATGTTACTCATGGAATAGAATAATTAGAATTTTGTTTATATTAATTTCCATTATATCAAACTTATTATTTTCCTTTATGTTTGTGCCACCCTATATATTTCATATCATTGATTATATTAAATCTAACCAAATTTTACTCCCTTTAAAAATTTATATTTTCTGTCAATCATAACCTTTCCAGTGTACAATTTTATATTAAAGATGTTTGCAACAAGTTTTCAAAGGCCCATCATTGCTCCCTTTCTCCAAATGATGTGGTATGTGATCATATACCAATAGAATGAACAGATAACCAAAAATTTTTTATCAAGGACTCCCAGAAAATTGTCTCTTCATTGTAGTGTCACCAAAATTTTTCAGAGGTGAATAACTTCTTCTTTGTTCAACTGGATTTTCTTTCTTTAATATAATTATTATAGAAATATTGAAAGAGTTTTATAATGATTGAAGAGAGCAATGCACGACTCTGTGAACAAAACAATCACTAGCGAATATATATATTGGATCAATAGAATATTGGTTTAATATTTACCATTGAAATAGATTTGTTTTGAAAAATACTTTTGATGTCAGAAATAGCACACTTAAGTGTGGCATCATTCATACTTATTAGTCGTGTTTGATAGACAGTCTGGCCAAGTTTTACAAAATTATTCACAATTCAATTTCCTCCTTTAAATGTGTGTGTAGGTGCGCTGCAAGGAGTTATGCAACTTTATTTTGTAAAGTCTTGTGTTTTGCTCTTCACTACAAGTTTTTGTATGTTCATGCATGAATGATATTCTTCCCTAAAAAACTGATGAACGGAAAGAGGGTGGTGTGAGTCAAACTGGAAATATTGGTATTACTGATTTCTTTAGAAGTGGTCCATTTTGGTTTTTCTTCATTGCTAAATTCTATAACCACATTTGCCTAGAATGGATAGCAGTACATCCTCCCTGATGGACTAGGTAAATGTTTTTATGAACCATTCCTCTCCCCCATGATATCTTGTAAATACTTGACTCCCTCTTTGTCAACCAAAGGACCTTATCAGTGACTTTACCCTCCTGCATGGGAAGAGACTTCCACAAGCCAGAGGAGAAATTTTGAGTTTGGGAGCTGTTTATTCTGCTTTCCAGCGTTTTGTTGGTGTATCTGTGGATTCTGCTTTCTTTTTGTAAGAATGAGTTTGATTTTATTTCCAATTTTTCTAAAAAATTACAATATGGCTTAAGAACACTTATATATATATATATATATGGATAGCTACATCACAATCTGACTGCACTGGAGAATGACACAATGATATCCAGAAATACAGAAAAGGCTTTTTTGAAACAAACACGGAGCCTCCTAACCATTCAGTAAACAATCATGAAGTCATATTAAAAGATATCCTATGAACTATCGATTTAAATTTGTGATTATTTAAAAAATGGAGGAATCACTGTGAAGATTTTGGTTTCCTCCTATTATTTTTCTCCAATTTAGCGTAGTTTAAAATTATGTCATCAACAATAAGGAAGAAAATTGGTTCCAAATTTTTTTTGAATAGGGCATTCCAAAAAAAAAAACTCATATCATTGAAGCCTCTTAATTATAAGTAATTTACTATTTAAAAGGGCTAAAATGTTTCATTTCCAATTAGCATTGACATGGACTGTGGAAAAATTCTTTCTCTTTAAGTAAATTTTTTTATAGTAGATGATAATAGATACTTAACCATTCTTTTAAATTGTATTTTACCGAGTACTTTAAATTTTTTTGTGTTTTAAACACACCAAATTTGGATATGAGACACTATCATCCTAATCTGAGTTATTTCTAGCTATTATCTCCAAACTGCCCCATTCTTGCCTCTGTAAATGTACATTTTTTTAACAAAATCTGCAAATTAAACTTTTATGCACTTGATCATCATACTCATAAAACATCCTTTGAGCATCACATTACACAGTGATGGAATATTTCTTACATCATGATAAAATATCATGATATTACTCCCCCCCAGATACTGATCATGCCATATATTCACAACTTTTTTCCAAGCCCTGCCTTCATCATGTCTGGAAATTTGTGTGGATGTGGTGTGTTTGTTTTAAAGTCTCTTGTGTTTTAATTTTCCACCTAGTCCTGAGTTGGCCAGTGGAATTTTTTTTACCTTTTCATTCTAATTTTGAGAAAAAGAGTGAAGTTTCTATTCTCCAGGTTTCGTTTCTTCTATTTCTTTTCTTGTTTTTTGCTGTGCATTTTCTCCTGAGGGTGTCTTTTCCAAAGATTCCATCCTCCATGTCCCTGAGGTCCAAATAATAAGTCTGCAGCATTAAATTTGATTTATCTGGTGTCTGGTGACTTTGATAATGTTGGCCCTCCATTGAAATGACAATATTTTCTCATTCTATTCTAATTTCTTGCTCTGCCCTTGGATTCCATTGGTCTGTGTGTCTCTGGTTGGAGAAAAGGTGGATTCTTGTGATCTTGTTATATGTGGGAATTTGTACCATGGGATATGGGCAATTTCCAAAGAGGAAATTTTTTCTCAAATAGACTGAATGACTAAATAGAAATTGCAGGATAAAAAAATATATATTTCATGCCTAGAATTTATTATGCCCGAATGTTAATTCTGGAATAAAGTAATTACAATTTTGTTTGTATTAATTTCCATTATATAAGACTATTTTCCTTCATAAGTGTTTGTGCCATACTATCTCTTTCAAATCACTAATTATATTAAATCTAACCAAATTTCACTCCTTATAAAAATTTACTTGATCTCTCAAACACATCCATTTCAGTGTACAATTTTATATTAAAGACATTTGCAACATGTTTAAGAAGGCCATTCAATGCTCCCTTTCTCCATATGATTTTGTATGTGATCATATATCAATAGAATGTATAGATAACCAAAAAATTTTTGAAGGTTTCCCAAAGAAAATCTCTACCTGGTAGTTTGAACAAAGTGTTTGAGAGGTGAATAATTTCTTCTTTGTTCATCTGGATTTTCTTTCTTTATTATAATTATTATAGAAATATTGAAAGGGTTTAATAATGATTGAAGAGAGCACTGCACACCTCTGTGAACATACCAGTCACCAGGGAATGTACACATTGGATAAATTTGATATTGGTTTAATTTTTATCATTGAAACAGATTTGTTTTAAAAAATATTACTATTGTCAGATAAAGCAAACAAGAGTGCATCATCATTCACACTTATTAGTCTTGTTTGGAGGACGGTATGGTGAAGTTTTAAAAAATGATTCACATTTCAATTTCCTCCTTGAGATGTGTGCATAGCTGCACTATGTGGAGATATGCCCCTTTATTTTTTAAGATTAAATGATTTTCTCTTCACTAGAATTTTGTGTATGTTCATGTATGAATGATATCCATCTCTACAAAACTGATGAAGGGAAAGAATGTTGTGTAGTCAAACAGGTTATTTTGTAATTGCTTATTTCTCTAAAGGGGTCCTTTTTTTGTTTTTCTTCACTGTTGAATTCTATAATCATGTGTGCATAGAATGGAGGGCAGTACATTCTCCTTGATGGACTGGATCCTTAGTTTTATGAACCATTCCACTCTTCCATGATGTCTTGTGTAAAGTTGATTCCCTCTTTGCCAACTAATGGACAATACCAGAGACTTTTCTCTCCTGTGTGGGAAGAGAGAATTACAAGCCATAGGAGAAATTTTGAGTCTGGGAAATGTTTATTCTAATTTCAAGCATTTTGTTTGTGTATCTGTGGATTCTGTTTTCTTTGTAAGAATGAGTTTGATTTTATTTCTAATTCTTTCTAAAAAATTACAATATGGCATAAGAAATCTTATATATATATGTATACCTACATCACAATCCCAGTACATTGGAGAAGGACACAAAGATATCCAGATTTCAGGAATGGCTTTCCTGAAACAAAACATGGAGCCTCCTAACCATTCATTAAACAGTCATGAAGTCATGTAAAATGATTTCCTCTGAATTATCGACTTAAATTTTTGGGTACAAAAAATGGAGGTATCACAGAGAAGAATTTAATTTCCTCTGATTAGTATTCTACAAGTTAGAGTAGTTTATCATTATTTCAATAACTATTAGGAAGAAAATGAGTTACAAAAATTTTTTTTTATTTTTTTTTATTTTTTTTTTAAACTTTATTTTATTTTATTTTTTTTTTAATTTTTTTATTTTTTGTAAAATGATATATAAATACATATGCATATATGTGCATTTGTTTACATAAATGTTATTATATATATATATACATTTTATAAAGGTGCCTAGATTAACCAAATATTACTCAGAAACTACAGGGATTCCCATGCTCCCCACCACCCACACCCCGAA
>JAQZBX010026830.1:8046-28818 GCA_029593785.1 Cabassous unicinctus
TTTTTTTTTTTTTTTTTTTAGGAGGTACCAGGGATTGAACCGAGGACCTCATACATGAGAAGCAGGTGCTCAACCACTGAGCTACATCTGCTCCCCTTTACCTTTCTTCAAGGTGGCTACAAAAAACTTAGAATTGTATTTGCAGCTTGCATTATATTCTGTTGGTCAGTACTGCTCTAAGGATTTAAAATTAAAATGTAATTGTATTTGAAGTGTTTAAAATTTGAATAATTCATTAAAATGTAAAGTAAATGTGAAATATCAAGAGTAAAATTTTTCATGCTTTACAAATATCTATTAAAATTAAAAGGCAAAAGATAAATTATATTAATGAATACTGGACATTTAAATAAAACTTATTTAAATAAATCCAATTTTTAATTTTTGGAAAACTTAATTA
This sequence comes from Cabassous unicinctus, assembly GCA_029593785.1. Classification (NCBI taxonomy): domain Eukaryota; kingdom Metazoa; phylum Chordata; class Mammalia; order Cingulata; family Chlamyphoridae; genus Cabassous; species Cabassous unicinctus. Next base: position 8,447 of record JAQZBX010026830.1, read on the forward strand.
AAATATAATGACATATTTTTACAAAAGGAAAATTGTTTGTAATTCTAGCATTCTCTGTCCACCTAATTTACAAAGAATCACACATTACTCATATACATGTAAATCTAAGAACAATATGAATATTTTATATTGAAAAAGGCCATTTCCTCAGCTGTCATGTGCAGAGCTGTGAATATTTGCCAATTCATGAGCATCTCTGGAACCATGAATTATTCTTTTTACTGAGCACCTACAATCTTCCAAGCTCTTCGTATATTGTATTACTTAAACTACACAATGAGGTTAAGGGACAGGTAATATGAATATAAAATAATTCCTATTTTATAGAGGAGACAATTATGGCCCAAAGTCATTCATCCAGTAAGCATCAGGCCTGGAACTGAAGGCACATTGTTCTTTAAAATCTGTGCCCTTATTTGTAATACCAAAAGCCTGGAAACGACCTAAATGTCCATCAGTGGGGAGCAGTTAAAACACAGTACATCCATACAATGTGATACTCTACAGGCATAAAAATTAAAATGAGGATGCTCTCTATACGCCGATAAGGAAATGTCTTACAGGGTTAAGTGAAAACGAAAACCAAGATGTGTATGTAGCACAGCACAATTTATGTTAAAATGAAGTAAAAAGAACGAGTATATATTTGTTTTAGCTTATATATTCATAAAAACAACTTTAGAAGGATAAACAAAAATCTAATAACAGTGGTTATCTATTAGGGGTGAGGCAACTGGGTAGATGGGGGACTGGAAAAGGAGAGAGACTTTTTTTTATAGTAGTGTATACCTGTTTAAATATTTTTAGCTTTTAAATGAATTAGCTATTCAAAAAAGGAAATACATATAAACATTTTAAAGGCAAAAATGAATAAACAAACAACAACAACAATAAAGCACAACCCCTGTCCTGTCCACTGTACCATATGCCTTCAACATCTTTGGACGGCAAGCCTGAGACCCACAGGGCCATGGCCTCTGGACCCCTCCCACAGCTTTCTGGTCTGCGTCAGCCCACAGACTGGGGAAGACTGCCCTGTCGGCAAGCAGCGCCAGGCCAGCATATCCTCTCTCCTTATTCCTGATTTAGAAAAGCAGAGAAACAAAACCAATAGGCAAATGCACATGTCAGCATTTCTAAAGCCAGTTGTTAACCAATCCTTTTCCTGCCCTTTATTCTCCTTTTTCCTTTCTTTGTCCAGATAAACCTGGAAAGTCCTGCAACTGCTTTGCAAAATGCTTTGCTAGCTCTGCCTCCTTGTTTTCTTTCTCTCCCTTGGCTGTGTCATCCTCTCAGGCAAGGATCAGAATCAGACTTCCTGCCAGCTCGCCTGCTGGGATCATCTCAGCTTCTTTAAAATAAATAAATAAATAAATAAATATCTATATTTTCATAGAATCTATAAACCTCAACTTAGAAGTCATTCTGTCCAACTCCTCACTCAAAGCAGAATATCCCAGTTGTAAAATTTAGCAGAGTAAATCTATTTGATTTTAAAACACCATCCCCTTGATTTCACTTTGTCCGTCCAAACAACTCAGAGTGACAGCTCTCATAAAAAATCTGCTCTTGCTAAGAATCCCACAGGACAAGTTTATTTGTGTGTAGAGTCTAGCAGTGCAATGAGCCCAAGTAAATTTCCATTAAGTGATTCAGTGACTGTTTATTGGCGCCTAATATGTATCCACCACTATTTGAGGCCCCATGCTAGAGATAGGAAAAAATAGGAGAGCCAGCTTCTGCCCTCAAATCTCTAACACTCTTGTTAGGATATCTTGAGCTCATAAATGTGTCTGCACTAATTTGTTCTGTTTTGGGTTTTTTTTTTTTAAGCCATTTACAATGTATCAATTATATCACTGAGCAGCCGGTATTTCCATGGTTAGCTGTGTGTCAGAAATATGATTTATGGGAGTGGCTTTCTCCCCCTTCTCCCTTTTTTGGGGGGGAAATAGTTTTTATATGGCAAAGATCACAGCCAAAGTTCAAACTCTAGGTAACATAATCCATATAAGATTCACTAACCTTTCAAGGTGTTAATTTAGTCATAACAATGTTATAGCTTTCAGCTTTCAGTGTTCATTAGCTAGACTTCCTTGGTGAATCTGCAGGGAATTTGAGATGTGTGACAGGTGTGTTCAATGAAAGGTTTCACTCAAATCAAACGTGAGTCTAAAAGCAAGTCATTTGTCCGAGACGCTGGGCTTGGCAGGGACTCATGTGCCCAGGACCATACCATGCACCTCTGAGAGGCCACTCAGCCAGAACAGTCCCATCCAACATTGTTATATTTGCTGGGAAGACGGAGCAGAAAGCCCCATGGAGATATCATGCCCACTCCTTATTACACATTTACAGCATCACCAGAATGACACCATGAGAGTCATTCTTTACTGGCTTAGTCTCAAAGGAAAACCCCAACCAGGCAGACAATAATGAACACCACCGGCTGTAAGAAGCAGCAAGAAGCTACTGCACAGTCGCAGCTTCCACACATCCACACAAAATAGACCAGCAGGAAGAAGGAGCAATATGTTACTCAGGTTTCCTGTCAGGACATCCTGGATTGAAACACAGTCTGTCACTGAAAAATATAAGATAACCGACAGACGGAAAACTGCCAGATCATGTCCTTGCGAATCTTAGAACTCTGTCAGCTTGGAAAACAGAGCTCGAAAGCAGATATGAAAATCTCCTGATCCCATGAATGACAAGTAGTTTTTCTTCTGGGTAAAGAGGAACACGGGGACGTGGGGAACATGAACTGATTCCAGGAATCTGGCCTGGAGAAGCCTCCGTGCATAGAATCTGAACAAACAACCTTGGACCAGGTATGTCATAAGGATATGACTAACTTGGGATACAATCCCTGCTGCATAAACGTGGCAGGCCTCATTTTGCTTGTGACTCTGAAGACCACCTGTGAGTTCCCCAATGCCCATGGGCCCTTCAAGCCCCGGATATGGAGCAATATAAGTCGTCTCTCTGGGGGAACCACAGCATGGAGGAGAATCCATTAAAAGGAGGCTGTAGGTCAGGGCTTTGGCTTTCTGGGCTTGTCATGGAGAGCTCAGGATCAGACAGAGTACTCATCCATTCATTAATTTGCTTATTCACACATTCAACAAACATTTACAGAGCGCCTCTGAGGAGCCAAGCACTATGGTAGATGTCGGAATGCAAAGATGAATAAGACTCAGTTCCTTGTCTTTAAGAAATTTATGGTGTAATAGAGAGAGTCAAGAGAACAAACTGTTACAAAATGGTGTGGAAGGCTCTATGATGGACTTTTGCACAGCATGCTAATGCTATTATTGTTGTATATCCTGCCACATTTCAAATATGGCAGCACCTAGAGAGTTAGGGAAGAGTAACGAGAGAGTGTGAAGCTACTTGTGCAACATGTGCAAAGGTACAGAGGAGAGAGAGAATGCATGGCTCGGTCTGTGAACTGCACCCGCTTCAGCAAGGGGGAGAATAAAGGGTGAGAGAGTGGATGTAGAATAAAGGGTGGGATGGAAGAGATGAGGATGGATGAAGAAACAAGGTGACCAAGGCCCTTGTTGTCATGCTAGGACAGGGGCTGTGTTTTATGCTTGCTCTGTGCCCCCTGGAACCCAGGCAGTGATGGATACATACTAGTTGCTATTAAACATCTGAAGACAAGGAGGAGCCACTGAAGGGTTTTAGGTAGGGAAGTAACATGACCAGATTTGCATAGTAGCTACGGCATGCCAGGGCAAGACTTGAAGAGGGTGAGAGTGGAGGCAGGAAGACCAGGTAGGTGCCCTGCAGTGATCCAGGTGAGAGACGAAGATGGGCTGAACTAAAATAGTGCCAGTGAGAGTGGAGAGGAGGGTGGACATAGGATCAGCACCTTGTATAGGAAAGAGGAGACTGCCATTTTCTGGTCAAAGAGAATGGATGCTTTTACGATTCTGCATGGGCATTGCAAACCAAATTCAGAAAATACTGGCCAACCTGCAGATTCTTCAGGACTACCACTGTGTTATCCTTTCTCATAGACTCTTTTCTCATAGACTATAAAGCTGATGGTCCCCCCTGCCCATTACTGTGTGTCTGTAGGTAGTGCCACTTCTCAGGTCCCCAGAGAACTTCTCTGGAGTTTGTTCCCATTGTCCCTTCTGTGCAGAGGAAAAAGACAGCACTTAGCTACCTTTAAAGTGGCCAAACTTCTTCCACACCTATAGGCTGGGTTATAGGTGAAGCGGCCCCCATCCTTCTCTCTTTCCAGAATGCTTGAGCCTAAAGGGCCAACAGAGAATAATTCAAGTCCTTATTGTGCAGAACAGGGAGGCAGAACTCCAAGAGGTGGAAGAACTTGCCCAAGGACAGAACTGGAGAGCAGCAGAACCAGTGCAGAACACAAGTTCCCCAGCGCCCTTCCTATGAGGACTTTTGACTTTCCCCAATCTTATAATGAACATACTGGGAAGACAGGAGGGAGCAGGTGATGCCAGGACTGTAAGTTATTGAGCCAAGTTCAGCTACCAGACCAGGAGAGCTCGGAGGTCAGTGCAAGGCTTTTGAGGACTTGTACTTCTCTCAGCCTTGTTACAATGGGTATCTGTTAACACTAGTATCGTCCTGTCCCACATTTGATCTTTCCCTCCCCAATCACAAACTTTCATTTCCGTCTACTCTTCTGTCTCATTATGCCCATTAACCATCAAAATGTCTTCAGAGTGTCAATATTTTTGTGTTCCAATTTCATCTCTGGCACCAAGAAGAAGCATGATAAATTTTATAGTTCTGAAACTCTTGGTTCAGAAAATATTGCTAAGAAGAGTAAGGCGGGCAGATTAAGATTCCCCACCCCCTCAACCTGCGGTATCTCCAGCCTCAGGCCTGCATCTGAGGACAAGGAACCTCCTAAGGAAACACATGGTGGTCTCTGCAGATTCCACGGCCACAGCTGTCTCAAGACCTAACTTCCTCCCCAACCCATCTCACATCCCCCAACCCTGGGGCAGGAAGAGGAGCCGAGAAGGTGCTTCTTTACCTCTCTCCTCCTCCCTGCTTAGCTCTAACACATTTCACAAGGTCGGCACTGTTATTTTCTAAGAACTATAATGTTTATGTTTGGGGGTCTGATGTAAAATAATTGCACTCGCCTTTTTCTGGCTTTCAGGGAAAATGCTCTACTCAGAAATCTTTGCTTATTTCCCCCAGGTAAGAAGTCATACACACAAACAAATGTTATATCCTGAGATACAGTCTGGCCAGCTCCCTTGACTCACAGAAAATGATCAAAGACTGTGTGTCCCTTTTACATTTACTTGCACATAATTTATTTAAAATTGGGGTTGGGTGAGGGACACCTCAGCATTTCCTTCTCTCCTTTTCTCCTTCTCCCCTGCTTGTCACCATCTGGCATGCTATATAGTTTGTTCCTTCATTCGTTCATTCAATCACTCTCTCTCTTCATTAGAATGTAAGGTTTTTGAGGGCACAGATTTTGGGTTGTTTTGCTCATTACAGTATCCCCAAGACCCATTTCAGTGCCTGGCACATAGGAAGTACCTGATAAATGTTGAATAAACATACTGTTGAATAATAGTTGATTTCTCCTTCCTTTTCTCCAGGGCCTACCACTTCGCTTTCTTGTCACAATGTTTTTCCTTTGGCTTAACAGCTAAGAGACCAGATGACTACATCAGCACTGGTGGTGAACTTCACTGGAGTGGCAGTGGGTATTTCCTCGCTGCCTCCTACATCTTCACTTACTGAAATCTCATCGATTTTGCAGGTCCTATCTACCCATTTCCTCATCCCTTACCCTTTCCCCAAGTCCACAGTAACTTCACCCTCATCTGAACTAGCAGCACTTAACACCTGTATCACTCATCTAGAATTTAGCATTTTCTGTCTTGTGCTGCTTATATAACTTTCCCGAATGTGACTGCAATAAGAGGGTCAAAAGTAAAACTAGGGTAGTGTTTCCTGGGCAGATCTGGCTTCCTGTCCCACTCTTTCCCCTTCACCCCTTACTCCATAGGTCCCCACGAGGCAGAGCTTAACTTGCTGAATTTACCAAGGACTTGGATCTGAGCCTTATGTTTTCAGCTTGGTCCACTGTGAGGGGACCCATCTCTCAAACACCCATTAACCAAGTTCATGCAGAGGCCAAAGGACATATAAACCAAATGCCAATTTACTGATTTACATAGAGGAATAGCAGACACTAGTCTAGGTGGACTAGAATGCTTGAATTGGTCTGACCGGCCTTTTTCCCCATAGGCTAAAGATGACGTGGTGAATGTGGACTCAGAACAAAAGGAACCAACCTAAAGTCATGTCCCTCCTTTAAGGCAGGCTGAGCCTCTCTTCTCTACTACAGGAGCAGTCTGACCAAGGGAATCATGGAGCTCAATTCCCCTTAGTCAAGACCTGCCCTTCCTTAGGCAATGCAGAATGGGTCCTGCCAGGGCTTACTTCTCTACTTCCAAGTATGGTCAAACTCCTTCTGTTCAGTTCTCCAAACTGGTTTACAACACAATCGATTACATTTAGCCTAAATTACAGGCCTTCTTCCTGAGATTGCTCCCTGATCCCTTTAATCAGCATTTGGGGTGTCCCCAAATGCTCAGGCAGCACTATTTATAGGTGTACTTTCATAGATGGTTAATCATCTATTACATTGGTCTGAAAGCAAATATATTTCCCATCACTTGGGTACACAAGCAGTATTGGCAAAACTGAAGACATTAGACTATAAGCACTTCAGGGCACATACCTTGTAGGTTTCAATAAGTAAGTCAGTTGATTCAGATCAGGATGGTCTATTTGGGCAGCAGAGAAAGGTGTGTGTGTGTGTGTAAGAGAAAGAGACAACTCATTCTCCAAGTCCCTGGGTCAATCAAGCTTACCTGCTCTCTAAATCTGAAAGACAGAAACTATCTGACTTATTCAAGACCAAGGACTACCTACTACAAAGCTCTGGGTTTTGAAGAACTACTTAAAAATACCTGGGTCCTTATCAGTTCCCTTTATCCTGGGAATTTCTCTGTCCTAAATTCTAGCCAAGTTCAAGATTAAAAAAAAAAAAAAGCAAACAGAAAGGGGACTTCTACCTTTGTTGCCTTTCACTTGTCTCTTGCAGTTCCACCTACAACTTAGCAGTGGTTATGGACTGCCATTCTCATGGCATAATACAGAGAACACAGCCACCCCTGAGATACATTGAATCTGAATTACACAGGCACATTTCTGCCTTTTGCAGTGCTGCCTGGCAAATGAGCAATGGTTTGTAGAAATAGCAGGTGCAAGGAGAGGTGGTTCCTGCCAGATGGTGCTAAAAAAGGCTCTCTGATACAGGAGGAGTCCCTTCCTTAACCCATCCATGACCAAGGCAAAAGGGAGGGGGGTTGTTTGCCCCTCTACTACCTTTTGGGGTTTCTTCTGCCTTAAATGCTGCCTTAACCTGGTTTTGCCTTGATACAAACAGCAGGGATGGCCACCGGAGTGAAGATATGGAGGGGAAGGCCATGGGGTAATATGCCTTCACTCTGAGCACCTCATACCCTGGAGAAGGCCTAACCAGATACCACCTCTTTCCTGTTAAGAGCCCTGAAACAGAAGCTTTATTTTGCCTCCAACATCATTGGTTCCACCACTTCCTTGTTGTGAGATGAAGGGTGAGTTATTCAACCTGCCCAGTCAGTTTCCTCATCCATAAAAGGGTAATTCTACCTGGCTCACAGGGACATTGTGGAGATCAAATGAGAGAGAAACCTGTGTGAAAAGCCTTAGTGCAGTCCCTGGCACCTGCTAAACACGCATTTCGGTATAGTTTCATTCCTTCCAGGTGGCTGTCTTGCACTTTGTTTAGCCCACTAGACCAGCCTCATATAAGCTACTGGAGGCTGGTTTGTTCCCAGGGTTCAGGCAATCCCGGGAAAGATAAGGTGGCCATAGCTATGTCATAAGGTGAATGACTCTGGGAAACGGCAGCAAGAAGGGAAAGTGAACTGAAGGGTGCCCCCAAAGCAGTGTGTTTTGGATACAGGGCTTCCAGCAGGAAATCCTGTGTTCTCTCAAGTTAGCAGTTACTTAGGTGCTTGCCCAGGGAAATTACTGGTAACCATCCCTCCCCTAAAACCTGACCAGGCCCCAGATTCAATTCAGCAGGTCATGCATGAGCCCTTTAGGATGCCACCTTTTATTCCAAAGCCACTTGACAGGCTGAGGAGCTCATACTAAGAAAAGGAAAGCTTCTATTAAAAACCGGTATAGGGAACCACACAAAAGCCTTTTTTGTTCTTTCCTTTTTTTCTCTTTTACAGACTACCCAGGCTGTAAGAACCAGGTGGGAAAACGTGGGAGAGTAAATTATATATTTTGATTCAAAGCCTATACCATGTGCTGGGGACCTTATTCTAACATGTCTGTGACGTGGGTGGTACTATCCATAGTTTACAATGGAGAAAACCAAGAGATACTGAATTATTTGCTCGAAGCAAAAAGCAAGTCGCAGGCCAGAATTCAAACCCAGATCTCCTTCTAGAGCCCACGTTCTTTCTCTTACACGACCTGCGCTAACAGCCCGAGTGAGGTTTGGCTAATACTAGGTAGGCGTGGGGGACATGGGAGACTTGGGGGACGTGGGGGTGGGGCGACGACAACGTGAGCCACGAGCCGAGGAAGGGAGGGGACTGGCTCCGTGGGCGCTGCTGCTCTGTACCCCGCAGGCGCGCGCGGGCGGAAACTCGGAGTGCGGCCCGACGCTGGGCCCCACTCCGCTGCCCTGGGATCCGCGGGCCGGGACCCAGGCCGAGTGTCGTCCGCAAGCCGAGGGCGCGGCCGCCGCGGGTGCCAGGAAGTCTGTACTCGGCCCAGCGGCCGCAGAGGGTGGCAAGGCTCCCGGGACACTCGGGCCCACTTAGGGGCGGCTCGGCAGGGTAACGACCCCCGGAGAGCCTCGCGCCAGGCCGCCAGCGCCCCTCCCCGCCGAGCCCGCGCGCCCGCCGTGTCAGCAACTTCCTCGCAGCACCGCCCCGCTGGCGAGCTCAGGCTCTGCCTCACAGTCGGTCACGAGGCGGGGACCCGAGCGTCCGCGGCGGGCGCGGCCTTAGTCCCGGAGGGGGCCTGCGCTCGGCCACACTCGCCCCTCCCAATCCTGCGCGGGACGCGGCGTGCGCCACGTCCCCGGCCCCGCCCCTGCGAGCCACGCGGGGAACCCCGGTGACGTCACCATCCCCCAAGCCTCGCATTCCCGCGCTCTCCAGAAAAGACGCGAAGATGGTGACGTGTCTGGCAGGCCAGTGCGGCTGCGCGGGAGGCGTCGTCAACTGAACGTCCTGCGGCGCCGCCTGGTGGAACAAAAGTCTCCAAGCCGGCCGGAAGCGGGTGCGGGCGTGAGGAGAACGCGGATGACGTTATCTTGCCGAGGCGAGGGGGCGGGTGCCGCGTGACCAGCACCCGCCCAGCGGTGCCCAAGCGCCTGTCTTTTCTCCCATCTAGCTGCAGAGATTGCGGAAGTTTTAAGTTTTTAGACACTTTGTTTTGGGCTATACGCTTTCTCTTTTTCGTAACCTACCAACGTAGTGTTCATTATAGAAAATTTGAAGAAAAAAGGGGAAAGATACGAAGAAAATAGCCAGCGTCCCCAGTCATCTTTAATCTTTCATCATACTTCCGGACTTTCTTCTTTTGTATTAAACAAAATTGTGATCTTGCTGTATGTGTTGTTAAATATAAAGATACCTAAGAGTGAATGGAAGGCACCATTCGAGCCTCAAGGCTAAAGGTAGAGGAACAAGATAGAGGAAGAAAGAAGTTAAAATTCCAACAATAGGCAAAAGAGTAATAGTTGGTTTTTAACGAGCGCGTCACACACAGTGTCTTATTTCATATTTGGCTTCATCCAGATGAGGATTTGCCCAAGGTCCCACCATTAGTAAACCTGCAGAGCTGGAATTTTGAACCCAGGGTTTACGGTCTTAAATTTAAGGTGGAGGCAATGGTGAGGACAGTGAAAAAGTGGTCTAGGGGATGAAGGAGAAAAATTGCAGGAAATTTACAATATTACAGAATCCACGTTTTGCTCCTGTAACTTGAGTTGGAACTAGTTCCAAGGAACAAGGCAGGGTCCCCATCAGCTGGAGTAACTTCTTTGGGGAAGGCCGAGAAGCAGCTCACACTAATAAACTGCCTTTAAAACTCCTGGAAAACCCCAGGCTCACTCAGGCTGAGCACTACCGACCTCCAGCATTGACCTCCCCCATAAGTGGCAGTGAAAGAGAGAAGAGAGGTCGCAGTTATGGAGTGTCTACTTAGCAGGACAGGCATTAGACCTTGCTACTCAAAAAGTGTAGCCTTCAGTCCAGCAGTATCCTTGTAGTTCAAACCTTTCAGCATCACCTGGGAGCTAGATAGAAATGCAGAATCTTGAACCACACCCTAGAACTTCTAAATCCGAATATGCATTTTAACTAGATTCGGGGTGATTCCTGTGCACATTAAAGTTTGAGAAGCATTGTGGTAGAATGAGTCATTCTGCTCCCTTGGTGTGAAGCATGTGGGATGGTAGAAAGTTGTGAGGGGAGCTTGCAGAGCCGGATGGTGGGAGGACAGGCAGACAGGGAAAAAGGTCGGCAAGGAGGTTTAAAAAGAGAATCAAATGAGGAGTGTCGAAAACGTGCAGAGGGGAGTGGATGTAGCGCAAGTGGTTGAGTGCCTGCTTCCCATACACAAGGTCCCGGGTTCTATCCCCAGTACCTCCTGAAAACAAAACAAAGCAAAAAACAGATGCAGAGGAGGAAAAATCAGGAAATCAGAATCTGGAGATAGAAAAGGAAGGGGACATAGGTTGAGGGGATAAGCAGATCAATCTGGGAAATTTCACAAATAACATACAGGCTATTCCCTTTTCTGTGCTGTGACATGCTTGGGAGGGCTCTGTTCATCTAAAGAGCTGGGGGAAGGTAGCCCCTGTCCATCCTTTGGTCCTAAACAGAGTAGAGTGGGATTTCCCCTTGGTTTTTCTAGCAGAGGGCATGTTCTGGGATCTTTGTGACATGGGAGAACCAGGGATAGGAGCTGGCTGAGGTACTGAATGAACAGTGCCTCTTGGAGGATGGGCAGAGGTTGCACACAATAGGTGGGCAAGGCTGGAGTGTGGAGCATGTTTACATGTATGCGTGTGTAAGCTGGAGGGAAGGCCAGGGCACTGGCAGACTGCACACAAAAGGGACCAGTGACAGACGGGGAGAATTTAAGTGATGGGGAGTTGCTGGGCCAGAAGCAACTGGTACCTTGAGAGTGGCAGGTGGCAGGCCTACAGACCTTCACTTGGGTGGATGGGTGGATCTTGGAGTCAGATTTCCTGGAGGTCCCTGAGTAGCCTAGCTCTCCTCTAAATACTAACAAGCTGCTCAGATGACAGCAGTAGTTGTAGAGGCAGGGACATGGTAGAAGAGAACCAAAGTGTTCTGAGTGGAGGAGTAGCAAGTTGTTCACTTGGCTCCCAAGATGTTAGGGGCCCAGCGATGTTGCATAAAGGGGGAGGAGTTAAGAAGGCATTCCTCTCAGGCCCTTTAATACGCTTAGCCTGGGGGTGATCAATCTCTGCAGAAGACAAAGGCTGTATGGACATGGAGGGTTTTGTTTTTTGTTTTTTTTTTAAAGATTTATTTATTTTATTATATTTATCCCCCCCTTGCTGCTTGTGCTGCTGTGTCTATTCGCTGCGTGTCTTCTCTGTGTCTGCTTATCTCCCCCTTGCTGTGAGGTCTTGCCGCATCAGCCCATGGCGCCGCGAGAGCCGGCCTGCCCTCACAAGGAGGCGCCGGGAAGCGAACCTGGGGCCTCTCATATGGTAAACGGGTGCTCTATCCATTTCGCCACACCCGCTTCCTGCCGTGAGGTTGCTGCATCAGCCCACGGCACCGCTCAGGCCGGCGTGCCCTCACAAGGAGGCCTCGGGGCGCGAACCCGGGCCTGACATGGAGGGTTTTGAGCTGTGTCCTCCAGGATACAAATGGTGGCTGCAGCATGAAGCAGCAGCTGGCCAGTCCTTGGAGATGGGAGATTCTCTTCACTAAAAGAGAAGGGGTCCCATGGATAGTACAGATGGGTGGGAAGGCAGATCAATGCAGGGTTTGAGAAGTGCCGGGAGGGAGCTCTGGTGGGACCCTTTGGGAGGGCGTGCAGTGGGTCTGAAATGAGGTCAATGCTGATGGTGTCCCACAGATATCTGGGCACTGGCAGTGGGTGCAGCAGTCCTATTGATCCTCCTAGGCCTGAGTAGACAGAATATAGACTTAGAAAAAATGGTCAGTGCAGCCTCATTCTAGATTTTGATGGGATGTGATGGTGTGTTGGGATGGCCCTGGGTGAAGACTTTAGCACTTAAGTGGGAGCCTCTTTGGGTGTATCATTTGCTGCCCCAGCCAGGTGTTTCATGGCCCCTGTGGCTCCTGGACCACAGTCAGGTACTGCGCTACACCCAGGCATTTGCCTGCCACCTACGCAGTTAGTCTTTGTCCAAAATGGCCTCAAAGATCTCTGGTTGAAGGATTTCTCAGAATAGAGCAACCACCGTCTTTCCTTGGGTGTTTTTTTTTGTTTTTTTTTTTTAAGATTTATCACCCCCTTGCTGCTTGTGCTCGCTGTGTCCATTTTGCTTTGCATTTTTCTGTGTCTGTTTGTCTCCCTTTGTTGGGTCATCTTGCTGCACCAGCTCACCGGCTTGCCTTCACCAGGAGACCCCAGGAATTGAACCCCAGGCCTCCCATATGGTAAACGGGAGCCCAACGAATTGAGCCACAGCCGCTTCCCATCCTTGGGTGTTTTTTTCAGGTAGGCCCTCTGCCTCATTTTCTCTTCTCCACGCCTATCCAAACCCTTCTTCACCTTTAAAACCCAGTTCTACATTCTCCATGGATCTTCCTGGAATCGCTTCACTGATTTCCCCTATTGTCTGAAGCCCTTTGGGGCTATCCACAAAACCTAGCCCCTCAATCATACAGGGCCCAGTTCCCCATTCTACTGAAATGCTCATCCCTCCAGTTAGGACAATGAAAGCCCTTCTAGGGAATTTTTGCCCTTTGGATCAGAGAGAGAGTAGAGCAGCCAGTCCTTCTTCAGTGCGGAAGGCATATTTTTCAGGAGTTTCTGGAGCCAGAATTACTACCAAGAAGAGGAGCTACTCCGTGCCTAGAGTTAATGAAGCCCTAGTGAGAAGCACAGATGGGTTAAATGGGCCCTGGCTCCAGGTTGCTGAGGCCCAGGCGCAACCCCAGCTCCACCCGTGTCCAGCCCTACGTTAGAGTCCAAGAACCAGTTATTCATTCCATTTTTTGCCTAAGCTGGTTTGAGTTGGTTTCTTCCACTTGCAATCAAAAGAAAACCAAGATTCTACTTCATATTGATTTTTCATATTGTCCCAAGAACATTGAATTATAAGGAATTTATATCAAAGCAGCATGATAAAGTGGACAGAACATACAGTTTGGAGTCAGACTTAACACTATTTTAATGCTGTTTCCAGTAATATACTTAACTGCAGAGAGGCTGTTTCTTTAACTTTATAAAAGAAACGCGTAATGCCTAAATTCAAAACAATAATGAGGACTAAATGAGAAAAATGATTAAATGAGAATGAAAATAAAAAGTGCCTGGCACATAGTAGGAATGTAGAAAATATTCTTTTCCTTCTTTTCCCCTTGAAGACATGCTTCCAGTTCTGTGCTAGGAACTGGATTTTACCAGCTGTTAAACATTTTCTTGGGACTAAAAAAGGAAATAAAATATCAAGTGAGTACAATTATATAAGAAATTAGTTTGAAATGTCAATATTCCCTTGATACCTGGACCTCTTTTTCCCATTTCACTATCATCTAAACCCCCCAGAAGATTTATAATTTTATGAACAGACCAACATGAGGTATACTTTGGAAAAACGAGTGACACTGCTTTATTTGAGAACAGAATAAAGGGCATAGCTGGAAATATGCCAGGATGATCCCTAACATTCGGCCCTAACCAGGCTATTTTTAACTTTCCAACACTGTTGGTGTCAAGCCGAGTGCCTTAACTTCTCAGAAAGAGAATTAGTAAAAGTGTGAAACAAACTCTAAAGGTGAGCCCATAAAGAGAAAAAGTGAACTGGTTTTCTTTTTGTTCCTTTTAAAACTCTAGCAGAAATACTACCCAATTTATAATGAAGACTATACACAGTGGCACTAAAAAGGCTATTTACAAGAGCTCTTCTTGAACAGAACTCACTTGAATGCTTTGAGAAACTGCATCTTAATTAAGAGCAGCTCACTAAGGAACAGGGCCATCTAAATATCTAGTATTTAAAGTTGTCAAGGGGTGGGATGTGCAAATTTAGCAGCAAAAGACTCTTTTGTTCTGCCTCAAGGGAAAGTTATGGTGGTCAGCGGAGCCAGCTCCAAGGGCTGGTCCGGGGAGGGCCGCTGGTCTTGATACTCCGCCATGTGTCCATTCCGGTGGTGACCATACTCAAACTTGATCCGCAGCTCGCCAATCTTGGATTGGGGAAGGATATCTGGGATCCACTCGATGATGAAAGGTGTTGGCTCCTTTTGATCTGGGGAAGTGTTGCCTAAAAAGAAAAAAAAAGGAACACTGATTAGTACAATTCCAGCTGCTTCTAATGAGTGTTCCTAATAATAAAGAAGTTGTTTCCTCATTAGAGTATGACTAACCATGCAAATAAAGAATGGCCGTGCTTGCTTGCCTGTTTGTCTGGAGCAGAATGCAGCTGTGCCGGTATGAGCAAAAAAAAAAAAAAGTTGTTTTCTGAATTGGAGCAGAGCCTCTTTTGCCTTGATAATCAGAAGGCTGGGTAGGTTTATAAATTCAGTGATGATTGGGGTATCAGATTTCTTGATCATTATGAAATGAAAACATGTATGTTTAATAATGGATTGTACTGATGCTTCAGGGTAAGGTGACAGATGGCAAATTCAAAGTGAAAAAACTCAGATATAATTACTTATACTGGCAAGTTAAAAATGAAGTCTTCTGAAGATAAAAGTAAAAAACAAAAATTAAAAAATATGTAAGTATAAGGAAACAAGAAAGGATACAAGAGAAAGTCCCTATATAATCTAATAGTGTATATGCTTTTTTCTCTCAGCACTACTTACTTCTGGCTTCATAAGCTAATATTGTATTTTTCACTCTCTTATTCGCCCCTACTTTACTCCAGTCACCCTTTCTAAACTCCTTTCCTCCACTTTTTTGGTCATTTTCCTCCTCACACTGACCAAGACAAAGAAATAAAGGAGGAGAAGCAAAGAAATAAAGCCTCCATCTACCACAGACTAATGACCTTGTTGGGGGGTGTTTTTTGGTCTGTTTGGTTTCTTCTGACCATAAAATATTAATGTTAGGTATTACCTGACTGTTGTGTTTGTCACAGATATCTTATTATAGCTTCCAGTTCAAATGCTATCTCCTATGGAGCTGCTTTCAACTTTTCACTTCAATATCAATGAAGACACAGAAAAAGCTGAAAACTCACAACAATGAAAACTAAGACCACTGCCAGCATCTGAGAGAAAATATAAAGCAGATGGACATGGATGGTAAGAAATCTACTTAAACTTCTGCCCACAGCATATCCCAGCTTTTCCTCATAAAGGGAAGCTGCACGGAAAAGGGTAAGAAAGTGTATTGTGCCTCCTACTATTTATGCCCTGGCTAGAATTTGTACAGACTAGAAAATAAGCAGTAACCAAGATTACTTGGTAATCTTTAAAAAGCCTGCCCCTCTGCGCCCCCCCACATAATGTACCTGCATTCTTGATGTTTGCAAAAGGGATTTGGGGGAAGCTTAGGTGCATGATGAAAGCTGACTCACAGTGGCAGAATGTATTCTAGAAGGTGCAGTCTGCACAAGTAAAGCAATATAGGTGAGGGAAAGAGGTAGGAAAACCCTGGAAACCCACATGCTGGGAATTTTAGTTTTGTGTGTTTTTCATACATTACATTGGCTGAAATTAGCATTGAAGGAGATAGAAATGTAGGAAGATGCACTCTGATAGAAAAGAGAAATGCCAGGAACTGGGATGGGAATTGGACATCTGCCTCCAGCTCTAGATCTGACTAGATCTGAGGAGGGGATCTGGCCATCAACTAGGAGTGAGTCTCAGGTGATCTGTTGCCCAAACTTGACTCTGGGTAGATCTGTCTAGGAATAAGAAAAGAAAAAGAAGTAAAAAGCAAAGCAAAACAAACCCAAAAAAAAGCCTCTGCATTACAAAAAAAAAACAAAAAAACAAAACGGTGGGGTGGGATGGGATAGAACAGTTAGAAGAATCAAGGGAAAGGAAAGCAATTACTGCTGTATGCCAAAAAAAATTTCAGCAAACTGTTTGGCATCCTCAAGAGGACAAAATAAGATCCAGCCTTTGGGAAAATAGGGTCAAAAGAATCATAAGGAGAGCCCAGACTGAGAAGAAAAGAGACCTGGATGAGGTTAAAAGGGAGACCAGCAAGAAAAGGTCAAGTTTCAAGGAAACCACAAAGAAACGAATTCAAATGTCCCTGGTTTTAAAACATTACAAATCCATAATAATAAAAAAAGTGTGGCACTGGCATTTGTCTAGACAGATGAAAGGAGTTAAACAAAGACCAGAAACTGACACAAATAGAACAGGAATGTAGCATATGGTAAAATGTGGCATTTCCAATTAGTAAAATAAATATAAGTAAGTGTTTCTTAAATGGTGTGCATCAATCAGATAACCATCTGGAAGAACATAAAAGGTGGAACCTTACCTCATACCTAACATCAAAATAAATTCCAGAGGATCAAAGATTTAAACACAAAAAACTTAGGTTAAAGAATGGTTTTGAAAAATATATAATTAAATGCTAGCAGAATAAAAAACAAGATGTATGGTATCACCTTCAAAAACAATGGAGAAAATAAAGCAAAGAAAATAGCCAATTTAAAACAAAAACAAAACAGAAACAAACAAAAAGAAAGCACTAAAAACAAAAAGCACAGAAGAAGAAGAAAGAAGATTATATCAACTAGAACATAAAGGGGATAAACCATTACAATTGAAGAAAAATCAAAACCAACTCTATAATGTTGATAAGAGATACAAGTAAAACAAAGTGCCACACACAAAAAAACTTAAAAGTAAAAGGATAGGCACGCCTCTCTGCCTGGAGGATGCCCGCATCCACATCTTGGTAGTGTATGCTTTTCTCTTTTCTCTCATTTTTCAGTAAACTCTTTTTATTGGCCTAAAAAAAAGGATGGCAAACATATATCAGAAAAATGAAAAAATAAAAAGAAAGCTGGTAATTTTTGTAATATTGGATAAAGAAGAATTTAGGACATAAGTCATGTTTACATTGATAAAGTATAATTTACAATAACAACATATTTGTCAATAACTGATCTACCAACAACATTGCATTAAAATATTTTAAGGCTTTTAGAAATATAAAAAGACATTTACAGAAACATAAGTGCAGTAGGAAATTGTATCAGGAAATTGTATCATGCCCTTCCAGTCTTTGGCAAGTCAGAGAGAGAATAAATAAAGTTAAGGAGGATTTAAATAATGAAACTGGTAAGATTAACTTAAAAACCATATAAAACTTTGTATCAGATAAATAACAACATCTTTTCTAGCACAAATTCATGATCATCTATTAAGGCAGTGAGAAACTATTTTTAAATTTCTAAAAAAATAGACAATGACAAGGCACATCTTCTGCCCACAATATAATAAAACTAGAAATTGATAACTTATAAAGATCAAAAGGGGAAGGAGATGTGGCTCAAGCGACTGAGCTCCCGCCTACCACATGGGAGGTCCTGGGTTCGGTTCCGGGGCCTCCTAGAGAAGGTCAGCTAGTGTGACAGGCAGGCTTGATGAGCTGACACAACAAGATGAAACAACAAAGAGACACAAAGAGGAAAGACAATGAGAGACAAAACAAACCAAGGAGCTGAGGTGTCTCAAGTGACTGAGCCCCTCTCTCCCATATGGGAGGTCCCAGTTTCCATTCCCAGTGCCTCAAGAAGACAAGCAGACACAGAGAACAGACAGCGTGCACAAACAAAGGGGGGGTGGGGGAGACGGAAGGGTGGAGGATAAATAGATAAAATAAATCTAAAAAAAAAAAGACCAAAAGCCTCAACCAATTGGAAATTTTAAATACAAAGTATTGGGGACAAAGAGAAACTAAACAATTGCCTATTTAGGTAATAATGTTCTTATTATCAAGAATGAATTTTTAAAAATTAACTGAGCATTTCATTTCAAAAGCTATAAAAATAAAATAAATCTAGGAAAATGTTAAATTTTTAAAGTGTTAGGAGAAATCATTATAGATAAAACCAGAAAAGATTAGAAAACAGAAATTTAGAATAACTGTTAACTAAATACAAGGGCCATTTTTTGTGTTTGAAAAAACACAAAACAGGCAAAATTCTGGTAAACTATCTACAGATTTAGGACAGATTTTAAAATTTATGTGATTATCATCTACACCAAACATTATAAGAATGTACAAAATTTAAATTTTGGGTGAAATAGAGTTTTGGAGAAAATATGAATTATCAAAATTGACTAAAAAAAAGATAGACAACATGAATACAGGTATAAATTAAAGAAGAAACTGAACAAGCATTTAGAGAACAGCCTGAAAGAAAGGATTAGGTTTAGAGAATAAATTCTTTCAAACATTCAAGGAACAGATATTTCTAAGCTATTTAACTTGAACTAAAGCTTCCAAAAGATGGAAAGTCTCCAAATCATTTTCTATATGACTCATACCAAACCAAAATAGATAACCTCCATAAAAAAACTGTCAGCAATTCTTACTTATGAATATGTGTTCAAAAATCCTAAATAAAATGTTAGCAAATAGAATATAGGTATATAGTAAAAGGGGGAAAAAAAGGTCAAGTAGGATTTATTCCTGAAATGCAAGATTATTTCATTATTAGAAATCTATTAATAAAAGTCATTGTTTATGACACAATTATACTAATTATGACAGAAAAGAATAAATTGAAATTTATCAAAATAAAACAAAAAACCTTCTGCTTATCAAAAAGCATTAAAAAAAAAAGAAGCCATTGTACTAATAGATCAAGAGACAAACCTACAAAGGTGGGAAAAAGGCATTTCATAAAACAATATTAGTTCCTAATACTTAATAATGTAAGAATATGATAGATCCTTATAATTTTAAAAAATTATCTGAAATAAATAACTGAAAGCACAGTTTTTAATATTGAATCAGAGAAGAATTTTGCAGAAAAAATATTCTATGAAATATTAATGGTATTTCCCTGAAAAGTGTCTGTGAATTTAACAAATATCCAATCATTCACAACAGGTTTTTTTTTTTTTTTTTTAGAACATAACAAAATTATAAATCCTAAATTTCTCCTGAAAGAATGCACAAGTTAAAGAAATGAAGGGGACTGGACAGATGGATCACAAAGCTAAAGTAGTTAAAAATTTTGGCTGGCATTCATTCATTCACTCACTCACTCACTCACTCACTCAACAAGTCTTCACTGAGTTTGCCTGTGATGGACCAGGCACTGTGCTCTCTTGAGAGAGATGAACAAGAGTGACATAGTTCACTCTGAAGAGCAAATCGTCTAGTCACTGAAAAGACAGGTGAGTATCAGATGGTTAAGGGTACAGGCTCTGGAGTCCAAAACTGCCTGGGGTTGAAGCCCAGCTCCCCCCTCACTGGCTGAGTGACTCCAGGCAGGTCATTGCCCCTAACATCAGTTTAGTTTCTTCATCTGTAAATAGGGATCACAGCTCTCTCTCTTACTGGGTTGCTGGGCATTAAATGAGTTAATGCATGTACAGTGCTTAAAACAGTGCCTGGACAGTCAGTGCTCATTAAGTGCTGCTTGTTATAGTTGTTAGTTATTACTATTAAATTATTATGCAAATACCCTAATTAAAAATAGATGGAATGAGAAAAAAAATAGATGGCAGGGAGTGGATGTAGCTTAAGTGGTTGAGCGCCTGCTTCCCATGTATGAGGTCCCAGGTTCGATCCCCTGGTATCTCCTAAAAACAAAACAAACAAAGAAATAAAAAACTAACTCTCAAAAAAACAAACAAACAAAAAAACTAACTCTCATTGGGGAGTGAATGCAGCTTAGTGGTTAAGTGCCTGCTTCCCATGTACAAGGTCCTGGGTTCAATCCCCGATACCTCCTTAAAAAAATTAAAAAAAAAAATAGCTGGAGAAGAAGCAGTTCCTCAAATACAATAGGAAAAAGTTCATCACTAATACTGAGGGAGATGCAAATTGAAACTGTGAGATACCATTTTTTGCCTATCAAATTAACAGATAAAAAAAAAAAAAAAAAAAAA
>JAQZBX010026831.1:0-28731 GCA_029593785.1 Cabassous unicinctus
GTATACAGAACTCACTTTATCATATTAGGGAAGGTTTTGTGCTGACAAATTCCTCCCTTAGCATTTTTCAAAAATCTGGGAATGTCTTGTTAATCTTTACACTTCTTTTGAAAATTGTCTCACCAGGCATACTTTTCTTAGGCAAGTATTTTCTTTCAGCACTATAAAAATTTCATGCCTCTGTTTTTTTGCCTCCATGGCTTCTGTTGAGTAATTGTCAATTTATCTTTTTTTCCCCTGAATAAAGAGGAATATTGTTTAATAATAATATAAATGGCCATTATCAAATTAGTACTGCAATTTAAAAACCCTATGATGTGCTTTCACCATTTCTATTCATTTCCAAACATTTCCAAATGACTTTTTTTTTTTACCAGTTCTTCACAGATTAAACCTCAGCTTTTCATTTTCTAACTTCATTTTCTTTTCTAGTGACATATCTAGCTAATATCTCTAAGAGTTTGTTCATTATATTTAGTTCATAATAGCAATATCATACAGTATTTGTCCTTTTATGTCTGGCTTGCTACTCAACATAATATCCTCCAGGTTGATATTTGATGTCATAAGCATGACAACTTCATTTCTTCTTGCAGCTGTATAATATCTCATCATGTGTATATACAACAGCTTGTTTATCCATTTATCAGTTGATGGAAATCTGGGTTTCTATCATTTGGTAATTGTGAATAATGCCACTATGAACATCAGTGTACAGATGTCTGTTTGTTTCCCTGCTCTCAGTTCAACTGGGTGTATACCGAGTAGTGGAATTGCCAGGCCACATGGCACCAAGCAGAATTCCACAATAGCTGTACCATTCTATATTCCCAAGAGTGAATAAGCATTCCTTCCTCTCCACATCAATCTCCAACACTTGTAAGTTTCTGGGTTTCTTTTTAATAGTGAGTTTTTTACTAGGTGTGTAATGATATCTCATTGTAGTTTTTGATTTGCATTTTTCTAATAACTAATGATGTTGAACATTTTCTCATGTGCATTTTCACCATTTGTATTTCCACTTTAGAAAACATCTATTCAATTATTTTACCCATTTTTTAATTGGGTCATTTGTCTTTTTGTATTTGAGTTGTAGTATCTCTTGATATATCATGGATATTAATCAATCCCTTGTCAGATGTATGATTTCTAAATAATTTTTCCCATTGTGTAGATGTGGCTTTTTTTAAAAATAGTTTGACACTTTAATACCCCCATCGATTATGGATAGAATAACTAAGAAGAAGATGAACAGAAAAACAGAAGATCTGAACAACACTATAAATCAGTTTAACCTAAGAGATATCTGCAGAACAACCCAGCAACAAACAGTAGAATATATATTCTTCTCAACTGCACATGGAACACCCTCCTGAGTAGACTACATGCTAGGTCATAAAATAAATGTCAATATACGAAAAAAGATCAAAATCATAAAAGCATGTTCTCAAAACTTAATGCAATAAAATTAGAAATAAACACCAGAAGAAATTAGGGAAATTGTTTGCTTTTGATTTTTTGTTTTTTTCTTTTAGGCTGCAGTTTTACTCTCTTTACAAAGTCCTTTGAGATACAAAAGTACTTAATTTTGAGGAAGTCCCATTTATCTACTCTTTTTCTGTTATTGTTCATGATTTTGTGTAAGGTTTAAGAGACCCCCACATAGCAGAAGATCTGGAAGGTGTTTCACCTTATATTCTTGGATCTTTATGGTCCTGGGTTTTATGTTTAGGTTTTTGAACCAGTTTAAGTTGATTCTTGTATAAGGAGTGCAAATGGAGTCTGCTTTCATTCTTTTGGTTACAGATATCTCATTGTCCCTCATTAATCAATATGCCCATCTTTATGTCAATACCATGGTGCTTTGACCACTGTAGCTTTATAAGACACTTTAAGGTAAGGAAGCATGTGTTCTCCAACTTCACTCTCCTTTTGTTATTATTGTGGCTATTTTGGACCCCTTTCCCTTCCCAATAAATTGGAAAATTGACATTTATATTTTTGTAAAGTAGACTGTTGGAAATTTAATTGGCTTTGTATTGACTCTATAAATCACGTTAGTGAGAATTGAGATCTTCATGGTATTTAATCTTCCAATACATGAACATGGAATGTCCTTCCATTTGTTTGTCTGCTTTGATTTCTTTTAGCAGTTTTTTTGTTTGTTTGTTTGCTTGTTTGTTCTTTCCTGAAAACAGGTCCTTTACATTCTTGGGTAAATTAATTCCTAAATATTTGAGTGTTTTGTTGATATTGTAAATTGAATTTTTTCTTATTTCCTCCTCATTTGTTCATCACTAGTGTATAGAAACAATACAGATTTTTGCATGTTGATCTTGTATCCTGCTACTTTGCTGAACTCATTTATTAGCGTCTGTAAGTTTGTCATAAATATTTCAATTTTCTAAATATAGGATCATGTCAGGTGTGAATAGTGAGGAATTTGCACCCTATTTAAAATTTGGATTGCTTTTATTTCTTTTCTTGCTTAAATCCATTGGCTAGAATTTCTAGCATAATATTGAATAACAGGGGTGACATTGAGCATCCTTGTCTTGTTTCTGATTTTATAAGGAATGTTTTCAACTTTACCCTATTGAGTAGAACATTATTTGTGGGTTACTTATATATGCCCTTTATCATGTTGAGGAAATACCTTGCTATTCTTATCTTTCAACATGTTTTTATCAAGAATGATGTTGGATTTTGACAAATGCATTTTCTGTATCAATCAAGATGATCATGTGATTTTTTTCCCCCTTCATTTTCTTAATGTGATTTTTGTGATAAATTTCTTGTGTTGAATCAACCTTTCATACCAGGAATAAAACCACCTTGATAGTGGTGTATAATTATTTTAATATGCTGATATATATGATTTGCATATATTTTATTTTTTAATCTATGTTCATTAGTGTGATCCATCTGTAATTTTCTTTACTTGCATTATCTTTAACTGTCTTTGGTAATAATGTGATGTTGGCTTCATAAAATCTCTTGGGCAATTTTCATTCCTCTTCAATTTTTTGGAAGAGTTTAAACATGATTGGTATTATTTCTTCTTTAAATGTTTGGTAGAATTCACCTGTAAAGCCATCTGGTCCTGAGCATTTCTTTGATGGAAGATTTTTGATGACTGATTCAATCTCTTTACCTCTAATTAGTCTGGTGAGGTCTTTTATTTCTTGTACTTTCAATAAAGTCTGGTTGTGCATTTCCAGGAATTTGTCTATTTCAACTTGGTACACAGTTTCTCATAGTGTCCTCTTATGATATTTTTTTAAATTTCTGTGATGACAGTAATGCTGTTCCGTCTTTCATTCCTGATTTTATTTGCATCATTTCTCTTTTGTTTTTTGTTATTGATCTTCTCCCAAAAAGCAGGTTTTAGTTTTGTTGATTTTGCTCAGGCAAAGAAACAAATCAAAGTTCCATATGAGACATGATATGTGAAACAACTAAGCAATGGTACCCATATATTGGCACCTAATCCATACAAATCTCCTAAATCAAATCAAGAGTTGTATTACAACATGACTACAGAGAAAAGGACATTAAGAAGACACTGGGTAAGCACAAAGCAGAATTTGAAAGGTTTAATAGAAACTTAAAAGAGCTTACAGGAATAAAACAGAAATTAGGTGAGCTTACAAATACACTAGAGGAATGAAACAGCATATTTGAATTCACTGAAGAAATAATAGTTATGTAGAAGATAGAGCATCATAAATTCTTAAGAGAAGAAGAGAGAGATGAAAGAATGGAATTGAAGACCACGGACTCAGGGAGTAGAATGACAGCAAGAAATACATCAACATATATGTCATGGAGTTTCAGAAAGAGAAGAGAAGGTAAAAGGGGCAGAAAGAGTATTAAAGGAAATAATATCTGAATATTTCTACCTCTCCTGAAAGATATGAATATACATGTCCAATAAACAAGCATACTCCAATAAGAATAAATCCAAATATACCTATTAGAAGACACATTCTATTCAAAATGTCAAATGCCAAAGATAAAGAAAGAATTACAAAAGCAGCAATGGAGAAGTGAAACATAAAATGCAAGGGGTGCCCAGTAAGACTTGGTTTGGATTTCTCTTGTCACAAATGGTGGCAAGAAGGCAGTAGTATGACATATTTAAGATAATGAATGAGAAAAACTGACAGCCAAGAATTCTTTATCTAGCAAAATTGGCCTTAAAATATGAGGGTGAGTTTTAAATATTCACAGATAAAAAGAACTGAGATAGTTTTTAAAAATGAATGCAGCTCTGCAGGAAACATTATATGAGTTCTGCTGCCTGAAAGGAAAAGACAAGAGAGAGAGGCTTGGAAGAGAGTGTAGAAGTGAAGACTATCAGAAAAGGTAATGAAAAAGGTAAAAAGACAGACATGAATAAGACACATGAAAGACAAATATAAAATGGTCAAATTAAATAATGCCTTTACAGTAATAATATTGAATGTTAATGGATTAAAATCCCTAATCAAAAGACAGAGATTGGAAGAAAGGATAAAAAATATGATCCATCTGTATGCTGTCTACAAGAGACCCATGTTAGACCCCAGGATATATATAGGTTGATAGTGAAATGTTGGAAGAAGATTTCCACACAAACATCAACCAAAAATGAGCAGGGTTAGATATACTAATATCAGACAAAACATAATTTAAATGCAAAGTTGCTATAATAAACAAAAACAATTATATTAATTAAATATTAATAAAAGTGACAATCAAACAAGGAGAAATAACAATCATAAAATTCTATGTACTAATTCATGGTGCCCCAAAAAAGAGAAGGCAAACAATTACAAAATTCAAGGGAAAAATAGATGACTCTACAATAATAGGGAATTCAATATAACAATCCTATCAATAAATAGATCATATAGTCAGAGGATCAATAAGGAAATAGAGAACTTGAATGTATTAGTCAGCCAAAGGGGTACTGATGCAAAATACCAGAAATCTGTTGGCTTTTATAAAGGGTATTTATTTGGGGTAGGAACCCACGGTTACCAGGCCATAAAGCATGTTACAGCCCTCACCAAAGTCTATTGCCATGTATTGGAGCAAGATGGCTGCCAACATCTGCCAGGGCTCAGGCTTCCTGTGTTCCTCTCTTCCTGGGACATGCTTGTCTCTGGGCTCAGCTCCTCTGCTATCTCCACAAGGTTAGCTGTAGACTATCAGGTAAATGTATCTGTCTCTCTTCCCCAGGCTTCTACTGTGTCTAAGAGCCATCTCTATTCCTATGTGTACTTCTCCTGTGTGTTCACTTCCTGGGATCCAGCTCAAAACTCTGCATCAGAACTCCAATATCAAAATTCCAACTAACTCCTCTGCTCTGCCATGTAGTTCTTTCTGTGAGTCCCCACCCATCAAAGGGGTGGAAACTTTAAGTCCTACTGATGTGGCCTAATCAAAACCCTAATCAAATTTAATAATGCCCAGATACAGACCAGTTTACAAACATAATCCTATACCTATTTTTGGAATTCATAAACCGTATCAAACTGCTACATTGCATAATAGAATAAATGAACTAGACCTATTGTTGTGGCGATGAAATGAAAACCCAAGTGGCATTCTGAGAGGTGGAGAAACAAAGTTTTTTTATGCCCAAGCTTAGAGGAGAGTCAAGTCTCCAAAAAATCTGAGCCCCATGTCTTGGTTTTCATCAGTTTATATAGGGACTCTAAGCAGGCAAATTCCTAAGCAAGCAGGCAGGCAGGGGTTACAAAAGCAAAAGGAGTGAGTTTAGCCTATCTTCCTAAAGCAGAGGGCTATTAGGGAGGAAAAGAGTCATTATCTGTTTAGAGTTGTAAATTCCAGTTGAAAGGGGCAGGCAGGGAGTGCTTATCTTCCTAAGGATGAGGATTCCAGGGAGAAAAGGGAGGAAGGGAGAAGGAGTTGGGGGTGCTTATCTTTCTAAAGCTGTGGGTTTCTGCTGAAGGGGGTTAGGCCCACAGCACTTCCCTTATCATTCCCCCTTTTGATGCCCTTATAATTCCTTGTGGGGCATTACCTGCTAACGTGGGGATTTTTCTATAGTCACCAAGGGCTGATATTTAACACGAGGCATTACTTGGTGTTTTAAGGTGTTTAGGAGGGAAGTGATTTATTGTGTTAGGTACTCTAGGATGCATGGCCCAAAAGTTAAGAGGAAGAAGACTGAGGCTATAACTGTCATGAATGGCAAAATCCAGGAAAAGAGATACTGGAAGTATTTCCCATTAGCAGATGCCTGGTATACACGGTTTAAGCGGTCTTTGGCGCGTTCTTGTAACAGGGCCACCTTGTCCATAACTATCCTTGAGGAATTTTCATAGAAATGGCATTCTTCCCCCCAGGGGCCTGGCAGATTCCCCCTGAATCTGCAGTGAGCAAGTCTGATCCTTGTCTGTTTTGTAAAACTACTTCTGCCAACAAGTCAATCTGGTCTTGCAACCCATTGAGAGCCCCCGATATTTCCTCGAGTTTATTTGATGTTTCCCATGCTAGAGTTTGTAAGCCCTCCTGACCAACTGCAAGTGAGGCCCCTGCTACTGCTGTGCTCCTGACTACTCCTAGTCCTAAGAGTATCAGAATTGCCTGCATTGCTCATATGGCTCTGGAGAGCTCTCCAGGCAATTCTTCTCCATACACTGAGAACGATGGTACTGGCCAATCCAGGTAATAGATGCCCTGGCCATCCTGGGGTATGTACCAGTAGGTGTTGGTGCCACAGACCCAGATGGTGGAGTTTGCAGTGCATTGGTCAGGCTCATTGTGTGGGTGGGTGGTGTTACAGTTAGCCTTTCCAAGAGGTAGGATGTTTGAAAGAGACCTGGTAGTTATGTTTTTACACTTAGCCAGTTTTTCTGGGGGTTCAGTTATGCAGACTGGGAGGGACCTGGTCCCTGCCGCAAAGCTGTCATGGGTCAGGAGGGTTATGTTCCATGGGACATGTACGGGGAAGATGGTTAGACTTGAGGAAGTGCATAGCCAGCAGGATGCAGCTATGTCGGGCCGGGTTTCATTTAGGAGTTGGAAATTTCGAACCTGGTTCAAAAGGATGTTGTGGGGGGCTGTTTTACTTTTGGCTTTTAGCATCTGGGCAGCTTTATTGATATTTTCCATCAGGGTTTTCTCTGTGGGTTGGGTGACCAGGATCAGTTGGACCAGTATGAGGTCCCCTGGGTCTGGCCCCACTGGGTCATATATTCCAATTCCTAGTTTTAGTCCTGCTTGGGCCTTTAAAAAGGTGTTTTCTGATCCAGTGGTTATGTTTAATAAGGTGAGTTTTACAGGGTCACAGGTTTCTTGCCACACCCTGCCAGGCTAGGGATTTTCTGTAGGAGATATGGAGAAGTTGGTGGGACCACCTTCCAGGGAGCAGTGGCACCTACCAGCAATCTCCAAGAGTGGCGGAATCCTCTGCTCTTTTGGGGGTCTTGGAAGATGTATTTGTCATAACTTTCATAGTTGTGGCCCCTATACCATCTCCCGAGGGCAGGTATGGGGGCATGGGGGTACGGGGCAACTAGCAACGTGTAAGGAGCGTCATCTTGGATTGCCCTGCAAGTGTCAAATATTAGAGGCTGAAGTTGCACCTGCCAAGAATGGGACTGAATTGTT
Source organism: Cabassous unicinctus (assembly GCA_029593785.1). Taxonomy (NCBI): domain Eukaryota; kingdom Metazoa; phylum Chordata; class Mammalia; order Cingulata; family Chlamyphoridae; genus Cabassous; species Cabassous unicinctus. Next base: position 7,627 of record JAQZBX010026831.1, read on the forward strand.
CAGCATGGATTGTTTGCCCCAGCTTTGACTAATTTGCAGCTGCCACAGATTTTGGGGATGGGTATTGGCACCTAGGGAGGGGGCAAGGAATGAAAGGATAAGCAAGCCAAGGCACAGAATTATCTTATTATACACCAATAAGCAATTGCAATTAGGGCTCTATTCACTACAATCCAGTCTGCAGGGGCCACAGCAGTGAGTCCAACTCCAAATACCAAGGCGAGTAGGCCATATAAGCACAGGATCCACCAGGAGCAGGGGTCCATTCAGCAGGCATTTGACAAGGTCATCGCTCAGGGATCCCGGGCGACTCGCACTCTCAAGGGGTGGCCGGGTATGAGTTGGGCTATCCAGCTGTCCAGCTCTTTATTGGGGTGTGCCTTCTTGACCCTAGAATGATGGCTCCAAGGGACGATGCCTGCAACTTTAAGAGCAGTAAGAGTTACAAGGATCACAGTATGTGGACCTGTCCAGGAAGAATAAAGGGGTTCTTTTTTCCAGTCTTTGACCCAGACTAGGACCCCTGGCTACTGGGGGTACACCGGGTGTCCCAGGGGGATGAGATTCTGGGACCAGACAGTTTTATGTATTTTGGCTAGAGTTTTCCCCAGCTGCTGGAAAATGGAATCTTGGTTAGCCTCCCCAGGAAGGTTGAGAATTCCTTTGAAGGCCTGGATAATTGGGGGTGACTGCCCAAATAGAATTTCAAAGAGTGAATAGCCTTTGGATCATGAGGTACACCTAATTCAGAGCAGGGTTAAGGGAGGTTAGTCTACCCAGGGGAGACCAGTTTTTTGGAAGAATTTGGCTAGGGTGGCTTTGAGGGTTTGATTAATGCATTCACCTTTCCCTGAACTCTGGAGCCTTTTAGCAGTATGGAGTTTCCTCTTGATTCCTAATATTTTTGCCAGCTCTTGGACTATGGCAGCCATGAAGGCCAGACCACTGTCACTTCAAATAGGCAGTGGCAGCCCATGTTGGTGAATGATTTCTCTAAGTAAAGCCTTAATCACTTCTCTTGCCTTTTCGGTGGGAGTGGGAAAAGCTTTGACTCTCCCCATGTGCTGGATACCTGCTGGAGCATGGGGGCCCTGCAGAGGGTTGTTTTTGGCACAAACATGGCTCTGGATGCTGATGGTGGCACAGAGGGAAGCTAGTTGGGCTATTTAATAGTATCTCCCGAGCAAGACTTCTAGGGAAGTTTTTCCTAGGTGGATGAGTTGGTGGTATTGCTGGATGAAGGCATGAGCAGCTCCTTTTGGGACAAAAATCTGGTCATCCAGGAGCAGCCAAAACTTTTGGGGGTTCAGCTTCCCCCTTCTCTCAGGGCCCATTCCTGTTTTTCCCAGGTATAGCTTAGTTGATTAGTTTCTTGTCCTAAGAGGGACAACTGCAGTGTCAATTCTGGGACTCATATTCCGTGGGTTTCTTCAGCCACTTTCTGAGCTGCTTTGTCAGCTTGCTTGTTTCCTTGAGTGACCATATCCATTCTTTTCTGATTGTCCTGGTAGTAGATGATGGAGACTTTGTCTGGTTTCCAGATTGTTTCAACAGTTGGAAGATTGTTCTTTGTTTTTTATTTCCTTTCCCCCTGCAGTTAGGAGACCTCTTTCTTTATAAATTGCCCCATGGATATGAACGGTAGTGAATGAGTACTTAGAGTCAGTGTAAATGTTAACTGCTTGCCTGGTGGCTAGCTGCAGGGCTCAGACCAATGCCCAGAGTTCTGCTCATTGCTCAGACCATCCCTGGGTTAGAGATGCTGCTTCCATCCCCCGTTCGGTAGTGGTCACTGCATACCCAGCAAGCTTTTCCCCATTTTTAACGAGAATGCTCCCATCTGTAATTAGTTTCTGGTCTGGGGAAAGGAGTGGCTTGTCTTGGAGGTCAGGGCGACTGGCATAAACTTCCTTGGTCACTTCAACACAATCATTCTCAGGAGCCCGTCCTCATGCAGTAAAAAAGTGGCAGGGTTTAGACTGTGCACTGTTTCTATTGTCACTCTGGGGTTTTCACAGAGTAAACCTTGGTAATGTGCAAGTTGGGGACTAGATATCCACCGGTGCCCATGGGAGTTCGTTAAGGCAGTGACTGCGTGTGGCACCATAACATGAATTGCCTGTCCGAGAGTTAATTTGTCGGCTTCTTTGATGAGGGTTACGGTTGCTGCTAGGGCTTTCAGGCAGGGCAGCCACCCTGCAGCCATGGGGTCCAGCTGCTTGGAGAGCTAAGTGAAGGGTCTTTGCCAGGATCCATCTGTTTATTTGAGGACCCCCAATGCTACTTTGTTCTTTTCATGCATGAACAGGTTAAAGTTTTGAGTTACATCCGGGAGCCTCAAGGGAGGAGCTTGGCCGAGTTGTCTTTTGATGTTTTGAAAGGCCCCCTGTTTAGTTTCTCCCCAGGAAAGGGACTTTTTTCCTGGACCCATCAGAACTTCGTAAAGGGGTTTGGCCATGGCTGCAAACCTTGGAATACAGAAGTGGCAGAACCCTGCAGCCCCAAGGAACTCATGAAGCTATTTCTGTGGTGGGGGTAGGGAAGGTGCAGATCACTTTCTTTCATTCTGTTCTGAGTGTCTGGTGCCCTTGTGTGGTGCTGAACCCCAGGTACTTGACCTGCTGTTTACAGATCTGGGCTTTTCTCCAAGACACTTTGTACCCTGTCTGTGTTAGAAGTTGTAGGAGAGTCTGGATCCCCCTTTAGCAGTCCTTTTCCATCTCACTGCAAGTAGGAGTCATCTATGTACTGCAAGAGGGCACACCTGCAGTCCTCCCAGGGGTAGATGGCCAGATCTGCTGCCAAGTCTTCCCCAAAAATGGTAGGGGAGTTTTTAAAGCCTTGCAGGGCCCTGGTCTAGGTTAGCTGAGATTTCTGCCGGGTACTGGGATCTTCCCACTCAAAGGCAAACAGAGGCTGGCTCAGGGGGGCCAGCCGCAGGCAGAAGAAGGCATCTTTCAGATCCAAGCAAGTGAACCATGCAGCTTCAGGTGGCAGCTGTCCTAGCAAAGTGTACAGGTTGGGAACAACCTGATGTAAGGTGAAAGTGGCATTATTGATGGCTCGTAAATCCTGCACTGGTCATATCTGGCCCCATCTGGCTGCTTTACTGGTAGTAATGGGGTGTTCCAGGGTGTCTTGCACTCGATCAGGATTCCTTCTTTTCTCAGGTGATCTATGTGTACGACCATGCCCAATTGTGCTTCATGGGGGATCGTATACTGCCTCTGCCAGACCGGGATCACTCCAGGCTTCAGGTTGATGATGATGGGTGCATGGTTCCGTGCCATTCCCAGTGGGTTTTACTCTGCCCAAACCTGGGGGAAAATTACAGCAGTTTTTCCGGATTCTGACTTGAATTTTCTTCCACATGAGGTCTCCATTCTTCATTTCAGGAGAGTGAGGTTGGTCCCAAGGCTTAAGCTTGCTGACTCTTCAGGTTTGAAGGTAATCTGGGCTCCCAGTTTGATTAAGAGGTCCCTACCAAGTAGGGGGACTGGACATTCAGTCAGGTACAGAAATTCATGAGTCAGTTCGTGGCCACCAAGCTGGCAAGTACTTGACTGGCAAAAAGGCCATTGGCTTGACTGGTCCCCAGTTGCTCCTATGATATTAGCTGTTTTTCCACTAAAGGGGGTGGTGGGGGTTGTGACCACAGAATATTCAGTGCCACTGTCCACCAGAAAAGTCACTGACTCGCCCCCAACTTGTAGTTTGACCATGGGCTCGTGGGGGCCAAGTTCCAGTGAGCCCAGTCACCTCTTTTTGGGGTTGAGTCCTGAAAGCCCGATCAGATGGTCTTGGGGCTTAGGTCAGTATTTCCCTTTAGGGATGTTCCCTCTATGTGCCTGAGTCTTTTGGGGGCACTCATTTTTCCAGTGTCCACTTTCTTTGCAGTAGGCACATTGGTCTCTGGCCAGAGGCACCCTTCTGGTACTTGTCCCCCCTTTTCAAGACAGCCTTTCTCATCTGGTGGGGTCAGGATTTCACAAGGCTGCTGCCAGTAAGGAGGCTTGATGTTTTATTCATTTCTTGGCCTCTCATTCGGCAGCTTCATCTCGATTGATGAATACTTTGTTGGCGACTTCAAGGAGTTGAGAGATGTTCATCCCCATGAACCCTTCTAATTTTTTGAGCTTTCTTTTAATGTCCATTGCTGCCTGAGCAACAAAGGTGGCATTCAGCATGCTCTGATTTTCCGGAGATTCCGGGTGAAAAGGGGTGTAGATTCTGAAGTCCTCGCAAAGTCATTCATAGAACTCTCCCGGAGATTCATTGGGCTTTTGAGTGATTTAATTCATCTTTGTCATTTTTGGGGGTCGTTTTGTCCCTTCTCAGACCCCTTGAAAGAGTGCTTCCAATATTGCTGGAGTGCAGCCTGTCCCTGATCAGTGTTGAAGTCCCAGTTCGGTTTGGCTTCTGGCACCGCCTCTCGTGCCCAAACTTTCGGGTTTAAGATGCCAGTAGGGGCCTGCTTCTGCAGCTACTTTCGGTCTTTCATCAGAATCCATCATCTCTTCTCTGTATTAAACAAATTCAGGTGGAGTTGGCAGCAATCATCCCAAATAGGACGATAGGTTTGGAAAACAGATTTCATGAAATCACTAATGCCTGGGGCTTTTCCAAGTAGGAGGGGGTATAGTGCTTCCAGTTTAAGAGGTTTGTAGTTGTGAAGGGCTGGTAGTACAAAACAGGCCTCCCGGGTCATATGGTCCTGTCCTCGCTGATCTGGGCTGGACCTTGTGTTTCATGGAGGTGCATTTGTAATATGGGTTGTGCTTACTGGAGCTTCCTTGCTATTGGGACTCCAGGGCTTTCCAAGGGGTCGATGTTCCCGAAGGGACTGAGGGAGGGGGTGTTTCTGGGAGATCTGCCCGCACTTTTAGGCTAGGAGGAGGGACCAAAGATGGGGTGTTTCTGGGAGATCTGCCTGCACTTCCAGGGCAGGAGGAGAAGCTAGAGCGGCCGGAGCATATGGCAGTGGTGGTGATGGTGGTGGGTCCTCTCCTGAGGACCCTTAATGAATGACTGACTTCTGGAACCCCATTCCCTGTGCAATGAAGACCATGTTCTGTTCCTTTTTTACAACACACAATCAAACTGAAGGAGGCAGAGTCTGGGCTATCTCTAACCAAGAGTCAATGTAGGGAAACTGATCGGGGTGGCCAGGAGTTCCTGTGACAACCAGCCACACTGCATGGACCCTGGCTATATTCAGAGTTCCTTCTGAGGGCCAGTCAACCTTAAAACTGGGCCACTCTACTTCACATAAGGTTCAGAGGGTGCCGGGGTTCATCTGGATGCCATAATCTCCGGAAAATCCCTTCTTGAAATTCTTGAGCATGCAGTTTAAGATGGTAGGTTTTGACTGTGATAAGGCCATACCCTGCGTCAGTGGCACAAGACAGACAAGGGAAGTGGTTGCCTCTTTCAAGGCCACTCAGATGCCTGCCTGTCTGCATCTCTCATGAGAACTTCAGCTCATCTTAGCTATGATGCTCGGGCAGAGTTTGGGGTGGGCCATTATGCCGTATGATGTAGCCATGGAAAACAGGTTAGGGCCCACACAGGTGACATAGCACAAGCTCTGGAGTCACAGACTGGAATAACAGAAGCAAGCCTCTGTCATTCTCACTCACACAATTGCTCTGAAGTTACACAGTCCCTACCTCAGGAATTAACAGTAATAAATCTACACCCTGTGTTGGTGGCACAAAACAGACAAAGGAATGGGTTGCCCCTTATGAGGCCACTCAGATGCCTGCCTGTCCGACTCTTTCATGAGAACTTCGGCTTGTCTTGGCTCCAGCGCCTGAGCTGAGTTCAGGGTGGGCCATTATGCTGTATGACGTAGCCACATAAAACAGGTTAGGGCCCATGCAGGCTCCATAGCACAAGCTGTGGTGTCACAGACTGGAATAACAGAGGCAAGCCTCTGTCTTCCTCACACACACATACAATCACTCAGAGATTATGCAGTTTCTTCCACAGGGTCTGCCCTATCCTGGGATCTCTATATTTGAGACTTTGGGAGGTGATCAGTCTCCCCTTTTATCCATAGATGGGCCTGACTGAGGACTTGGCACCTGGGGCCTTAGCTTTCCAGAGTCTTCTGGCGCTGTTCAGTCTGCCTCCCCACTGAGTCAGGCCGGGATGTGAGGATGTTGCCAAAGGGGACCACCTCCAAAGGAGGTCCTGTTAAGAGGAAGGGTGAATCCCAACTCATTCACTTTGAGATTGCTGTTGGGCTTGCCCATCAGCCCCAAGCTGGAGGCACCATGGGCCTGCTTGGTTGGGCTTTCCTGGTAAGGGAACCAAATGTTGTGGGAGATGAAATGAAAACCAAAGCAGCATTCTGAGAGGCGGAGGAACAAAGTTTTATTATACATGGGCTCAGAGGAGAGTCTAGTGTCCAAAAAATCTGAGCCCCATGTCTTGGTTTTCATCAGTTTATATAGGGACTCTGAGTGGGCAAATTCCTAAGCAAACAGACAGGCAGGGGTTACAAAAGCAAAAGGAGTGAGGTTAGCCTATCTTCCTAAAGCAGAGGGCTATTAGGGAGGAAAAGAGTCATTATCTGTTTAGAGTTGTAAATTCCAGTTGAAAGGGGCAGGCAGGGAGTGCTTATCTTCCTAAGGATGAGGATTCCAGGGAGAAAAGGGAGGAAGGGAGAAAGGGATGGGAGGTGCTTATCTTCCTTAAGTTGTGGGTTTCTGCTGAGGGGGCTTAGGGCGCCAGCACTTCCTTTATCAACTTAGTATCTGCTTATTACAGCCAGTTTCAGAATTTGGGGGTGGTGTAAGGGACTTTCTGTATGCACAGATCTCTGATTCCATTTTAAATCTCAATGCCTATGTTGCTCTATTTTACTTAGTTTTTTTCCAAATCTTTTCTCCCATTGCATAGTTTGCATTTTTGCTTTCATCACAAAGTCTTTTGATGTGCAAAAGTTTTGGTTTTGATGAGGTACCATTTATCGTTTTTTTTCTTTTGTTGCATGTGCTTTGGGTGTAAAGTTGGAGAAACTGTTGCCCAACAGGATCCTAAAGGTGTTTCCCTACATTTTCTTCTAAATGTTTGAAAGTCCCAGTTATGATCTCTTGGTATTTTACACATTTTTGAATTAATTTTTGTATATGGTGAGAGATAAAGGTCCTTTTTCATTCTTTTGCATATGGATATCCAGCTCTCCCTGAACAATATATTGTTTCCCAATTGAGTGGACTTGACAGCCTTGTCATAAATCAATTGTCCACAGTTATGAGGGTCTATTTCTGAAGACCAGATTCTATTCCTTTGTTCTATATGTTTATCCTTCTGCCAGTACCATACTATGTTGACTACTCTAGTTTCCTAAGTTTTAAAATCAGGTGCAGGAATCTGTTCTGCAAAGCCTTGTTTGGTTCTGTCCAGCAGAGTCCACGATGGTGCAATGAAATTACTCCAAACACGAAGGTTGAGAGACATGAGGGGAAGAACAGCTGAAGAAGCTGTGCTCTTGAGCTGATCCCCACATGCTTTTTATTCAGGAGTTTTTTTACAGTCAAAGTCAGGTTGTAGGTGCAGGGGAACAGGCAGGTATAAGGGTTGTAAATCACATCATAAGAATTCCAGGCTGATAATGGGGAAGCAAGATTACAGAAACATTAAGTGATATACATAGGAGATGGGGTGGGAGATAAGGGAGATAAGATAAGCAGGAAAGTTCCTGTTTATGGCAGGAACTGATAAGGTGAATTCAATGTGGGCAGAGAAACAGGCCTCCAAGATATTTCTTAGAAGTAAAGATCAGAGGATTCTCACAGTCAGAAAGTAAAAGTCTTCCAAATTCATTCTTCTTTTTCAAGATGGTTTTGGCTATTGAGGGTGCCTTACCTTTACAAATAAATTTCCTAATTGGCTTTTCAATTTCAGCAAAGTTAACTGCTGTAATTTTGATTGGAATTACATTGAATCTCAATCATTTTTAGTAGAATAGATACCTTGACAATATTTAATCCTCCAATCCATGACGATGGAAGGTCCTTCCATTTATGTAGATGTTTGATTTTTTTTAAACAAATTTTGTAGTTTTTCTTGTATAAGTGCTTTACATCCTTCATTTAATTTATTCCTAGATATTTTATTCTTTAGCTGCTATTGTAAATGGATTTTTTCTTAATTTCATCCTCAGATGGCTTATTACAAGTACATAGAAAATGGACTGATTTTTCTATGCTAATCCTATATCTCACACTTTGATGAATTGATTTAAAACCTTAAGTAGCTTTGTTGTGGATTTCTTGGGACTTTTCTATATTTTGGGTTATATTATTTTCAATTAGTTTTATTTCTTCCTATGAATATGTGTGCTTTTTTTCCTATTATTGACTAATTGCTCTGGCTAAAACTTCGTGTACAATATTGAATAACAGTGGTGACTTTGGGCATCTTGTCTTATTCCAGATCTTAGAGGGAAAGTCAGCAGTCTTTCTCCATTGATGCTAGCTGTGGGTTTTTCATATTTGTCCTTTAACATGTCGATTATGTTTCATTATATTCCTGTTTTTCTAGTGATTTTTATCAAGAAAGGACTCTGGATTTTGTCAAATGCCTTTTCTGGATCAATTGAGTTTTTCCTTTCATTTTGTTAATGTATTTATTATATTAATTTATTTTCTTTTGTAGAACCACCGTCAAATACCTGGGATAAAATCTGCTTAATCTTGATGTGTAATTCTTTCAATGGGCTGTTGGATTTGATTTGCAAGAATTTATTGGAGGATTTCTGCATCTATATTCATAAGAGAAATTGGTTACTATTTTTTTTCTTTTGGTAACTTTACCTTGCTTTGGTAGTAGTGTGATGTTGGTCTCATAAAATGAGTTAGCTGGTCTTCACCCTTGTTCACTTTTTTTGGATGATTTTAAGCAGGATTTATATTAATTCCTAAAATGATTAATTCTTAGAATGATTGTTTGATTTCAACTCTGATGCCATCTGGTCCTGTAATTTTCTTGTTGTAATATTTTTGATAACTGATTTAATCTTTTTTTCAACATTTATTTTTATATTAAAGCTACAAATTACTCAGTTAACCCAAGAAAATAACAAACACAGCAATAAATCTGCTTAATCAGCAGTTATACTCCCCCTCTTATTTTTGTTCATTCCTCAATCTTGAGGCATTTGGGATGATTTCCATTCTGACTGATTCAGACTGAGAAGGGACATAGATATTATGGTGTAAATGAATTGAATTATTTCCTTGCAGTTGAACATAATACTTGTTTTGGGGATGGGTCTGATTCATTTTGTTACTTGTCCAGGTCAGGCCCAAAGAATGGAGAATAGGAGTTGGACACACATCTGCTGGGTTTTGGGGCTCAACTGGCATAGGAACAATATGAAGACTTTAAGTCTCTGAGAAATATACTTAACTGGTAAATTGACAATTATGGGTTAAAATAAAAGAAGAAGAAAATCACGATTAAGTGATTTATAAATGAGTATTTCATATGGTCATGTGTCTTGCCTATGTTATCTGGATATCCCTAGGTCCCTCAGGTAGAAATTTGTTTGAGGATGTGTCTACTGTGGCAGTTTGTGAAGTCTGGCTAAGATCTATATAAGCGTAAGCTCCAGAATGAGCTCCCAACTCACTTTATCTCTGAGCTGTAAAAAACTCTATTTTATTTAATATGTCCCTGTTTTGTTCAAAATCTTTCTCCAAATGAATTGCTGGTTAATCCTTGGTAACAATCTCTGGTTGCCAGGGATGGTCACCCCTGGGAGTCATGCCCCGTGTTGGGGGGAAGGTACTGAGTATATTTGCAGAGTTTGGCATAGAGTGAGGCCACACCAGAATATCAAGGAGGTTTTCAGGAGATAACTATTAGGCATTAATTATAGTTAGGTTTATAATTAATTAAAATTAGGCTTTAGTTTTCATTATTACAGGAATAAGGCTTATAAGTGAAATCCTTAATGGTAAGGGATTGGCTTATTAGCCTGTTTTCTTTTATTAGGCAAGGCTTATATACTCCAGACATTTTGACCACTTTATTTTTTTAATATATATTTTTTATTTTTTTAAAGATACTTAGATTACATAAATGTTACATAGACATATAGGAGATTCCCATATGTCTTCCTCCCGTACACCTCCCACATTTTCCCAAATTAACATCATTTTTCGTTAGTGTGGTACATTTGCTAAAAAAGATGAACACATTTTAGAGCATTGTCCCTAAGTATGGATTATAGTTTAGATTGTAGTTTAGACTCTCCTGCACAATTTTGTAGGTTTTGGCGATATGTAATGGCTTGTATCTGTCATTGTAATGTCATTTAGGACAATTCCAAAGTTCCAAAAATGTCCCCATATTAGACCTGTTTTTCCCTCTCAATGCCCTCAGGACCTCCAGTGTCCTTTGCCTCCATATCAATGATATACTTTATTCCATTTCAAGACTCATAGTAAGTCTATAGTGGAATGCCAATAAGTCTACTTTAGTCCATAGTTCAATCCCCAATCATGAGGATTCTTGGATGGTGATGCCCACTCCACCTCTAATTGAGAGGGAACTTCAGTCCCATCAGGCAGATGGATGGGACTCTCTTCCTTGTAGTTGTAGACAATCTCGATTCCATGGGATGGTCATTGTCCAACATCATCTCCTTGTTAGTTGTCCTGGGTGAGTCCAATGAACTGGAGAGTAGGTGTTCCAACTCCATTGAGATTCATGGCCCAGCTGGTTCATGGACAGCCTAAAGATTGCAGTCTCTTTGATGTATATCTTTCCATCCTAGTACAAATTGAAGGTTCAAATAAAATGGTCAGAATAGCCATGTTAAGGGAAACCACAACTTAGTCCCACTCTGTCACATGGGGAAGCATAAATTCCAAAGTCTCCCTCTGGCAATTTATGGGCCCTCTGGCAAGATATCAAACTCCTGAGGTAACTGCACCTGACTATAGTGTCTGGATGTCTCCAGAGCCATCATGAGGCCCACTATTTGAGCTAGTGTTTACTTTGACCATCCATGAGCTCTTGCTGAGACATGCATAAGCATAACCTCTGGAATGACCCCCATACTAATTTTGAAGTCTCTTAGCCATATAAACTCATTTGTCTTTACCTTTTACCCCTTTTGGCCAAGGTCTTCCTCCAGTTGCATTGCAAGTTGGTGCTTGGTAGTAATCCCTTGGTGCCAGGGAGGCTCATCCCCAAGAGTCACATCCCATGCTGGGGGGAAGGTAATGCATTTATATGCTGAGTTCTGTTTAGAGAAAGGACACATTTGAGCAACAAGGAGGCTCCCAGGAGGTAACTTTTAGGCACCCTATAATACTTGGTTAAGTATCAGTTTCAAGAGTAAAGTTTCATAAGTACAGTCATCACTATTAAGGGCCCATCAACGGACTATCTTCCTTCACTAGTCATTGCCCCTGTTCTCACGGGATTCTTGCTGTTCCATTAGACAATGTGACAGAGCTCCCCAGGATGGGAATTTGATATTCATTTGGGTATTGTCTGAATCTCCACCCACTGTGGCAATGCTCCATGAACATTTGAATATGTTTATCTGCCTCATATGTATGCTCAGGTGAACCTCTTCTCTTGTATCCCCCATCACAGACACCCCACACAAATGATCTTCCACTGTCATAGTTGTAACACTTCTGTGATACAAAACTTCTTCAAAAATGAAGCCAAAAAATAAACAAATGCAATTAATAAGAAAATGAAATAATGATGGCTTAAAAATAAGAAATAAAACACAAAATTTTTTAAAGGGAAAAAATAAAAAGTATTTGGAATAATAAAAAATAATGAAAAAATATTTAATTTTTTTTGACATTATGTCTTTACCACTGTAAGATCTCTTTTGTTGTATGTAGTGACATTTTCCTCCATTTATTCCCCCAGTGTCTTACTTTTTTTCATTTGGTATTCAAACAAGTTTTAGGTTACAGAAATGTCACATACAGAATATAGGGGATTTCCATATACCCAACATCCTCCCCCTTTTCCTCTTTCCCTATTAATAATATTTTATATGTGTATAGTACATTTGTTACAACTGATGTACAAATATTGAAACATTAGTATGAACTTTGGTTGATGGTTTACATTATGGTTTACATTTGGACCTTGCACTTTTATAAATTTTGATGGAATTTAACATGACCTATATTCATCATTGTGAGATCATGTAGAACATTTCCATTGCCCCTTAAATGCCCCATGTTACATCTATTCTATTATTCCCTTCCCCACCCCTCAGGAACCACAGCAACCATCAGGCATCACTCCTTTAACAAGTATCATAATTACTTGCAACAACACTGAGGGCTTGACACACTGGTCTGTCCTCCCCTATTAGGCACTGTCTGTGCTCTTGAAAGACTCCCACCCCTCTATTTGTGAATCTAGCAGGACTCCCCAGGATGGGAGTCCAATACCTTCATGCTCATTATGTTGGTCTTCACTTACTGATAGAACCCATTATGACAAGATGAATGCTCACATACTCCCTAGAAGCCTGCACCACATGTGCCCTGTACCGAATGCCCCCCACATTCAACACTCTGAACCAGTAGCCTTCCCCTGTCATGTTGCCAAAAGAACATACCCAATGTTGTACTTTTAACCACATACATGCCAATTCCCAGTGTTCACCTGCTCCTTCACCCAACCCTCTCCCGTATTCCATGGACAGTCCAACCTACCCTCCCCAACCTACCCCCTGACAAACCAGCACTGCCCAACCCAAAAATATCATCACACCACTGTTATGCTCCTCCACTGCAGAACTACACATTTCCATCTTGTCATAGGTTTTTCCCATATGGGCGTTGGTTCACAAACTTCTTTTCCTTTTGTTTCCTGTAAACTTATCTTCCAGAGTATAGCGCTGTGAGTCTGCTCAATTTACTTGATTCATACGAGTGAGCTCATGTAATATTTGCCTTTCAGTGCCTGGCTTGCTTCATTCAACAAAAGGTCTTCAAGATTCATCCATGTTAACCTGTGTGTTAATATTGTATTCCCTCTTACAGCTGAGTAATATTCCATTGCATGTATATACCACAATTTGGTTATTCATTCATCTGTTGATGGGTATTTGGGTTGATTCCAACTTTTGGCAATGGTGAATAATGCTGCCATGAACATTGGTGTGCATATATCTGTTTGGGTCCTTGCTTTCAATTCTTCTAGATATATAACCAGCAGTGGAATTGATGGATCATATGTCAGTTCTATACTTAGCTTTCTGAGAAACTGACAAACTGTCCTCCACAATGACTGTAACATTCTACATTGACACCAGTAATGAATAAGGGTTCCCATTCCTCCACCTCCTTTCCAGCACTTGTAGTTGTCTGTTTTTTTAATAGTTGCCTGTCTAATGGGTGTAAGGTAATATCTCATTGTAGTTTTGATTTGCATTTCCCTAATAGCTATTGATGTTGAACATCTTTTCATTAGAATTTTAGCCATTTGTAGTTTTTCTTTGGAGAAGTATCTATTCAAAACACTTGAACATTTTTAAAATGGGTTGTTTGTCCTTTTATATTTGAGGTGTAGGATTTCTTTACATATGCAGGTTATTAGGCTCCTATCAGATACATGTTTACCAAATATTTTCTCCCATTAAATAGGCTGCATTTTCACATTCTTGACAAACCCCTTTGAGATGTAATAGTTTTTAATTTTGAGGATATCCCATTTTTCTATTTTTTTTTTCTTTTGTTGTTCATGCTTTGGGTGTAAAGTTCATGAAACCATTTCTTAATACAAGATTTTGTTGATGCTTCCCTTTATTTTCTTCTAAGTTCTTTACGGTCTTGACACTTAAATTTAGATATTTGATCCATCTTGAGTTAGTGTTCCTCTCTCATTCTTTTGGATAAGGATATCCAGTTCTCCAAGCACAATTTTCTGAAGAGGCCATTCTTTCCCAGTAGAATGGGCTTGGTGGCCTTGTCAAATATCACTTGACTGTATATGTAAGGATCTGTACCAGACCTCTCAATTCAGTTCCACCGGTCAGTAGTTCTATCCTTTTGCTAATGCCATGCAGTTTTGACCACTGTAGCTTTGTTGTATGTTTTAAAGTCAGGTAGTGTGATTCCTCCGATTTCATTTTTCTTTTTCAGCATGTCTGGCTATTAGGGTTTTCGTGCCTTTCCAAATAAATTTCATATTTAAGTTTCCAGTTCAGTAAAAAATGGTGTGGTGATTTTTATTGGGATTGCATTAAATCTGTAGATCAGTTTGATTAGGATAGGTATCTTAATGTTGTTTAGTATTTCTATCCATTAACAGGGGATATTCTTCCATTTACTTAGGTTTTCTTTGATTTCATTTAAAAGTGTTGTGTAGTTTTCTGCATATAAATCACTTACACCTTTAGTTAAATTTATTTCTAAGCAGTTGATTCTTTTAGATGCTTTTGTAAATGGGATTTATTTATTTCCTCTTAAGATTGTTCATTATTGTTGAACAGATATGCTATTGATTTTTGCACATTAATCTTATAACCTGCCACTTTACTGAACTTGTTTAAAAGCTATAGAATCTTTGATGTAGATTTCTCAGGGCTTTCAATTTATAGGATCATATCATCTGCAAATATTGAAATTTTTAACTCTTCCTTTCCAATTTGGATGTCTTTTATATCTTTTTCTTGACTAAGTGCTCTAGCAAGTACTTCTAACAAATGTTAAATAAGAGCAGTGACAGTGGGCATCCTTGTCTTGTTCCAGATCTTAGAGGGAATGCTATTAGGATTTCACCATTGCAGATGATGATAGCTGTGGGTTTTTCATATATACCCTTTATCATGTTAAGGAAGTTTCCTTTTATTTCTATCTTTTGAAGTGTTTTCATCAGGAAATGGTGCTGTACTTTGTTGGATGCTTCTTCTGCATCTATGGAGATGATCATGTGATTTTTTTCTTTCAATCGGTTTATGTTCTTATTACATTGATTGATTTTCTTATGTTGAAACCTCCTTGCATACTAGGGATGAAATCCACTTGATCATGGTGTATACTTCATTTGATGTGTTGCTGAAAATGATTAGCAAGTATTTTATTGAGGATTTTAGCCTCTAGGTTCATTAGAGAGATTGTTCTATAGTTTTCCTTTCTTGTGGCATATTTGTTTGGCTTTGTAATTAGGCTGATGTTGGCATCATAGAATGAGTTAGGGATTGTCCTTTCCACTTCCATTTTTTGGAAGAGTTAAAGCAGAGTTCGTGTTAGTTTTTTCTCAAATTTTAGGTGAATTTACCTGTGAAGCTCTCTGGTCCAAGCCCTTCTTAGTTGGGAGGTTTTTGATGACTAATTCTATCTCACTACTTTTGATTGGTCTTTTGGGTTCATCAATTTCTTCTGTCATCAATGTAGGCTGCTTGTGTGTTTCTAGGAATTTGTCCATTTCCTCTAAATTATCCATCTTGTTGGCATATAATTTTCAAAGTATCCTCTGATGATTCTCATTATTTTTGTGGGTTCGGTGATAATATCCCCTTCCTCACTTCTTATTTTCTGTAGTTGCATCATCTCTCTTTTTTCTTTGTTAGTATAACAATAAGATTGCTAGTTAATTTCATTAATCTTCTTGAAGAGACAGCCTTTGGTTTTGTTTTGTTTTTCTACTGTTTTCTTATTTTCAATTTTATTTAGCTCTGCTCTAAACTTGTTATTTCCTTCTTTCTACTTCCTTTGGGGTTAATTTATTGTTCATTTTCTAATCCTCTATGTGTGCAGTTAGGTCTTTGATTTTAGCTCTTTCATCTTTTTTAATATAGGCATTTATGGGTATGAATTTCTGAATCTGATAGATTTTGATATGTTGTGTTGTCATTTTCATTCTCTTTAGGTAGTTACTGATATTTTTTAAATTTCCTCCTTAGCCAACTGTTTGCCTAAGAGTGTGTTGTTTAACTTCCATAACTCTGTGCCTAATCTCTTTCTCTTCCCCTTACTGATTTTCAACTTCACTCAGTTGTGGTCAGAGAAATTATTTTGTATAATTTCAATTTTTATGAATTCATTGAGTTGTTCTGTGGCCTAACATGTTGTCTATCCTGCAGAATGATCCATGTGCACTTGAGAAGCATGTGTATCTTGCTGTATTTGAGTGTACTGTTCTGTATATGTCTATTAGGTCCAGATCCTCTAATGTATTATTCAAAGTTTTTGTTTCTTTATTGATTCTCTGTTGAGATGTTCTGTCTAATGGTGATAACGGTGTATTAAAGCCTCCACTATAACTGTAGATGCATCTATTTCTCCACTTAGTTTTTCCAGTGATTGCTTCATGTATTTTAAGGCACCCTTTTTCAGATGCATCAATGTTTAAGATTGTTCTTTCTTCTTGATAGATTACCAATTTTATTAATATATAATGCCCTTCTATGTCTCTTACAATAGTTTTGCATTTAAAGGTTTTTTTGTGTGTCTGATGTTAGAATAGCTACTCCCACATTTTTTGGTTATTGTTTGTTGTAAAATTGTTTTCCAATCATTCACTTTCAGCCTTCTTACTTCCTTGGATCTAAGGTGAGTTTTTTGTAGACAGCATATAGATGGGTAATATTTCCTTATCCATTCTACCAATCTTTGTCTCTTGACTGGTGAATTTAATCCATTAACGTTCAGTGTCAAGGAATTACTTATATTACTCATATTTTCTTTAGGATTATGTATGCTATATATTGTTTTTATTTATCTTTTTATCATGTTAGTTGTTCTTACACTCTTCTCCAACTCTCCCTCACTTGTTTTTCACCTTTCAACCTACAGAACTCCATTTAGTATTTCCTGAAGGACAGTTTTATTATTGACATATTCTCTTAATTTCTGTTTATTTGTGAATATTTTGAACTCTCCCTCATTTTATAATGCCAGTTCTGTTGGATAGAGAATTCTTCGCTGGATTTTTTTTTTCCTTTCGCACCTAAACTATGTCATACCACTGCCTTATTGCCTCCATGGTTTCAGATGAGAAATCACCACTTAATCTCATGAAGCTTCTCTTGTATATGATAGTTCTCTTTTTTCTTGTTGCTTTCAGTATTCCCTCTTTGTCTTGAGCATTACACAGTTTGACAAGTATATGTTTGGAGTAAGCCTGTTAGGATTTATACTGCTTGGTGTGTGCTGCAATTTCTGGGCATGTACATTCATCTCCCTCAATAAAGTTGGGAAGTTTTTAGCCATTATTTCATCCAGCACATCTTCTGTCCCCTTTCCCTTCTCTTCTCCCTCTGGAATGCCTATACTGTGTATGGTTGTGTGTTTTGTGTTGCCATTAATATCCCTAATTCCCTGTTGGGTTTTTTCTATCTTTTTATGTGTCTCTTCTACTGTCTGTTTGATTTCAGATATACTGCCTTCCACATCACTGATTCTTTCCTCTGCCTGTTCAAATATGTTTTTATGTACTTAGTGTATTTTTTATTTCTTGGCTTGTGATATTCATTACCATCATGTCCATTAACTTTTTATATATGTTTATGATTCTTCAGTGTGTTTTCCCAGTGCCTTCTGAATATCTTTAATCTTTTCTTTCATTTCAGTAGGTTGATTCATGTTATTTGTTTGAACAAGTCTGATTAGTTTTTCCATGTTTTGCATCTCTTCCTGGATTTTAGTTTGTTCATTGAATAGGGCTATATCTTCCTCTAAGGTTTTATTTTGTTGTTATTTTTTCATGTGTGGTAATGTTTCACTTTGATACTTTGTTCCTCTTATTCTATTTCCTTGCTTTTGTTTATGTTCCTTTGAAATAAAATTAGGACCAGAAAAAAGAAAGATATCGGAAGAGAAAAAGAATAATATGAATAGTAGTATTAAAAGGTAGGAGAGAAAGCATGTATGACCTAGGAAAATGAATAATTAACATGAGCGAGATGTATAGAGGTATACGATTTAAAAAGTGGAATAGAAAAATGAAATAAGATGCAGAATAGATAAAAATATATATATATAGAATAAATTGAAAGGCTGGAATTATGAGAAGAGAGGAAAAGAAAAGAGCAACGAGAAAAAGACAAACAAAGTAAAAAAGGGAAAAACAGAGAAAAAAAAGGAGAGAGAGAAATAGAAACAAGAAAAATTGAAAACCATACAAAAAGAGGTGGAATGAAAGAAAAACAGCTGAAAACAGAAGATAGAAAGATGAAGAAGAGAAAAGTAATATCATAGGGAAAATCAGTAAACAAAAGAAAATAAAAGAAAAACCATGGAAACAAAGGAAAGGGAAACACAACATACAAGAGACAAGACAGCAGCATCTTTAAAAAAAAAAAAAAGGAAAGGAAAAAAACAAAGTAAACTTGGAAAAACAGCTTTTCCTCTTAGACCCTTAAGAATCTTCTCAGGTTGCTGGTGTTCAGCAACCAATCACTCTGCAGCCTGTTCTCTTCAGGTTTTGAACCAGGTTTTAGAGGATAAAATAAGGAAAATAAAATGGAAAACTTTAAAAAATAATAGATCCAGCAAAAGCTAATACAAAGAAAATGTCTGTATGTTCCTTGTCATAAAGTTTTAGCTGGATGCATGATAACCCTGTGGATCTCTTCTCTAAGAAGAGCCAGGAATTAACCTTGGTCCTCATATATGTAAGGTAGGAATTCTTCCACTGAGCTAACCTCTCTCCTTTGGTTTGACAGCCATTCAGAAGGCTATTCGCCTGCTTTCCCCTGGAAATGTTATATTACTGGCAGTTAACTAGAGTCCTGCTGATTAGAAGTCTCTTTGTTCCTGTCTCCACCCTGATCTACATCCTCTCTTTTCCTGGGTGGCTGTGTATGACAGCCTGCCTAAGGAGATCTCCCTCCCCTCTCCCTGTCAGGCTGAGGTCCCTTCCAATATTCAAGGGGGCCTCAGCTCACCAAATTCACCACAAAGAAACCATACCTACATACATGTCTCTTTTCCCCCAGTAATCTGCCCTCACACTCTGTTTGGAGCTGGGAGCCACCTAAGCTATATGCCCTGAGTGCAGGATATATGTGCCACTTCCAGCCACAGGGAGAGCAGCTCACGATTTTCCTTTGGCTTCTTTATCTTTCCAGTACCCTCCTAGATGACTCAGAACAGCTTTCTATTCTATATATATCCAAAGCAGCTGGCAGGGAGGAAGATGTCTGCTCTCTTGCCAGTTAGATATAATTCACCAGGAGATTTACCCTCACATAGTATCTACAGGTGGAGAAGGGGAGAGCTTCCTGGCATCTAGGAGGTTTAATAACTCATGATTTGTTGTTTTGGCTACTTTGTCTCTCTGTCCCTCACTCTCTTGGGTGTTGTGTAGCAGTGTCATGGCCTGCTCTACCCCAAAGCAGGTCCCCAAGTCAGCCTTTGGTTCTTTCTCCATTGTTTTAGTGAGAGTTGAGCCTTATCTGTCTAACCTGATAGCCAGGTTCCCACAATCCCCCCTTGAACATCTTATTTGGGAAAGTAGCAGGATTTCCCCAGGAGGGAAGTTTAATATTCTATTAGCTACTGTGATGCCCTCTATAAAATTATTTTGCATATATTTTCATCAGATTTTATGGTTTGAGTCATAAAGCCTCGTTATTTTCATGTGATAAACATTTAATTTTTGTTTCATAAGTACCAGAATTACCTTTGTAATACAGTTCCTTAAACAACACCTTCAGGGAAATATATTTCAAAAATCCTATAATCCAAATAATCCAAAAACGGGGATGATCAGTAAAATTGTTACTCATCCTTCAATGACCAGAAAATTTTACTGAATCATCTAAGAAGTAATATTGAAGAATTTTTTTCTAGTAGAAATGTTAATGGGGGAAATTTTCATAAACTTGAAACTCCTGCCTGCTTCACAAGTTTCATGAAGTACACTTTCTTAATGATGTAAGAAAGCCAGGTTAAAAATAAACTTCAAACTATCAAAGATCATTGAAATCACAAGAATTGCTACCAGAAGCAACTTCTAAATAGTTCCCAGCTATTTCCACACTCCATTCATGTAGTCCTCATGGTGGAGCCCTCACATGAAGCAAAACTCAACTGAGACAGGAAGTTAGTCTCCAAAAAAACTGGTGAAATTAGTCATACTTAGAAGCACATACTGTGTCCAAAGAAATGCAAAGAACAAAAAGGAGAGGATGAATCAAGAAATTTGTACAAATCAGACATTTAAATAATAAACAAAATGAGCCTTCATAATTAAATGTTATTTTCATTGAAATAAAATATTCAGCTGATGATGGTATGATAATGGGAATAAGAGTTATCTATAAAAATGTCAGAAAACATTAAATAACTTGCAATGCATGGCCTGAACTGATCTATGTGTGTTTTTTTTTTTAAAGCAGGTATGAGACATGGAATTTTGAAAGTAAAATTGCTTATACCTTTAGCAGTAGACCAGGTCATACCAGGTCATAAAGCATAAGTTTCTTCCCTTATCAAAGTCTGTTGCCATGTGTTGGAACAAGAGGGCTGCCAACATTCAGCCTTCCTCTTCATCTTAATGCTCAATTGTCCCAATATCAGCTGTAAGCTAGGATAAGTCTCATTTCTCTCCCAGGGCTTGTTTCTCTCTGGGCTCAGCTGCTCTATTCTCTCCTCAAGGTCAGCTCTAAACTATCAGGCTAATGGCTCATCTCTCTTCCTGGGGTCTCTGCCATGTCTAACAGAGCCTTCTTTCTTCTTCTGTGTTCTCTTCCTGCCACAGCTACTAAAACTGAGTCTAGGAAAAATTGTTTTGATAATTGAATGAAAGGGACTGCATTGTCTTTCTTCTAACATCGTTATGGTTGTATATTGGTTTAACCAAAAATAATTTATTGAATCATAATTAAGCAGTTCACTCTTAGAAATATAAAATGAAGGAAACAATTGAGATATATATATAGGTACATATATGCAATTAGGCCACTCATATCTATGGAGAATAATGGAAGAATGGATTTAAACTAGATTTTTTATTTTTTTTATAGTTTTTTTTCATTGTTCATAAAAATCAAGATTTTTCACAGTACATACCAATATTTGTAAAATGATATATAAATATATATGCATATATGTGTATTTTCTTACATAAATGTTATTATATATATATATATAT
>JAQZBX010026832.1:0-28716 GCA_029593785.1 Cabassous unicinctus
AGGAGACACCGGGAACCAAACTGGGGACCTCCCATGTGGGAAGGAGGCGCCCAATTGCTTGAGCCACTTCTGCTCCCCTCTGAGAAATAAACTCAACAAGTAAATTGAAAATTATAGGTTCAAAGAAAAGAAGTAGAAGAATCATGTTTTGGGGATTTAAAAATGAGTATATAATATATTGAGGAAATAGCTTTTAATATATTCCCAGGTAGCCCCTGCCAAGGGGATGTTGATTTCATATTTTAAAAGAAGACCAACTGGGAGGTGATAATTACAATGTATATAACAAAGAATTAGTATCCCAAACTTATAAATAACTACAATCTGCTAAGAAAAATCCCAAATGATATGAACTAGCAATTCTAAGGAGAAGAACCCAGATGGCCAATAAAATATAAAAAGATTATTCAGAGAAATGCAAACTAAAACACCAGTGAGATATTTCACACCTATCACATTGAAAAATACTGAAAATCTGACAATGCCAACTATTTGCAAAGGTGTACAGAAACGAATTAACATACATTGCAGGTGGATCTGTAACTTGACATGGCCACTTGGGAGAGCAATTGGACAATGTTTAGTAAAGTTTAAAATGCATAATACTTTGACTAGCAACTTCTTTTCTATTTATGTTAGAGAAACAAATATGTGTATGCAAGGAAATGTGTACAAAGATCCCTATTCAGGGGAGGCACTCTTTGTAATAGCAAAAGCTTAGAAATAGTCCATCAGAAAGGAAACAGATGAATTGTATATGACTATGTGATGAGACACTATATAACAGTTAAAATTAATGAACTACGTTTATATATATCAACTTAGAGTTCAAACAACGTAGAGTGAAATAAAAAAAACTACTCTATGTTCTCTATGTAGGAAAAATATAAATACTGACTTGATTAATACCTACTCAGTATGTTTGCTTCTAGGGTGGTAGTAAAAGGGATACGAGATTTCAAAGGGTGAAGGAGAAACAGAAGCTCTACTGAAATGCATGTGTTTTTTCTTAAAAGAAGTAAAAAGGCAAATTGACAGAATTTAACAGCAGTTACATGGATGTTTCCTATAGTATCTTGCTTGCTTTTTTTTTGTACTTGAAGAAAAGAGTTCTACTATTTGTTTCCATTGTATCTGGAAACTCCCTGGACAGTCTGTAAGAGTGACATATTTTACCTATACAATCTGTGAGCACTGATTGGACAAATATAAGATGAGTAGCCAAAAATTTCTATATATTTTGCCTTTTTCAGATGTTTTAATTGCATTGACATCATCCTTTGAAACCCTTTTGCCTCAGAATGCTGCCATCTTTGTAGGGCCATTATCAGACCAGGGCTTTTATCAGCTAGGCCTCAGGCAGGCTGTGACAACATCCCTGATAAGTACAACTTTGATAGAAGTTTCTGTGAAAGTAAGGAGTGTCATCAGCTAAGGAGCCCACTAAACCCAGAATGTTGCTCTTAGCCTTCTGGCCTCCCAAAATCTTCAAAATTTTAATGAATGGGGAAGTGTTGGCTAAGGCCACCATTTTTATATGGAGCTGATGATGAGCAGTCCTAATCTAGGAAAAGCTTCTCTTCTAATCCTGTCTGTCCAGTGGCAGTGAAATAAACTGGTGTTTCAGTTGGCAGAGAGGGGTAGGCTGGAAAGCAGAGGGGGCCGCCTGCTTCTTGGCTCCAGCTGATTGTATACCATGTGGGACTGTTACCAACATCTTCTGAACTTTAAAGAGAAACTGGAAACTGGATTTTTATGTTCAGTCTCCAGGTTAAAAGGGAGGAGGGAGGAATACATTGGATGAGGCAAACAAAACATGTCTGTAGACCCATTTTGGCCAGTGGAGTAACTAGCTGGCAACCACAGTTCTAATCAAGCCTAGATTTGTAAGGCACTATAGGTGCCTTTTGCCAAACTTGGAACTTCACAGACCCAACAAAATGTTCCAGAAATTTAGGGGCTAGATTCGGGAGTGCCAACTTTTTACTTTGCCAAACAATAGCAAAACAAACAAAATACTAGCACCATTTATTCTTAACCATTAAAGAAAGGCCACATAAAAAGTAAGTGCACCTAAGAGTGGTCCATGGTTCCCTATGTGAAAGCTTGAGGGCCAGATACATTTTGGAATTGAAAATTTTAGATTTTGGAAAGGTAATACGATACATATAACACTCCCTAATAAAATGCAAAATTTCTGCCGTGAACTATATGAATATTCAACTAAGTGGGGTAAGTAAAGGCTATAAATAACCATATGTCAGTTTAGTTCAGGGTTTTCTGCCACGTGAGTGTTGCTGCCAAACCAAAAACCTTGGTTTTCAGTGTCTTTTGAATTGAGGACCTGTATCAAGTTAAGGAAAATTCCTTTAAGTGGACTGGCTTTATGAAAAAACCTCAGCATGCTCCCCTTATTTTTATTAACTATTGGAGACTGCCCTAAAGGGTGGGCATTTGGGAGTTTCTGATTTAGGCTAAGACAGTATACTGCTTCTCCCCTTTTTCCTGACTCCCTCTTGCCGCAGGGAGCACACTACTGCATATGGCAGCATTTCCTGATAGAATGAGTTCCCTGCCATTGGAGTCCTAAGTGTGTCTCTTTGTATCTCCTAACTACACTGGACCTAGTTCTGGTCTCTGCTACCCACAACTCAACTCCTCCTCTCATGACTCCTCTTCAGTTACTGGAATACCCCACTCGAGGCTGGCATAAGTCTCACCGAGCCTTGGCTCCCTCAGCTGTCCCTGTCTATGGTAAAGTTGTCCTCCGTGCTGAGTGCCTTCTGGAGCAGCCCCCGTTTGTCAGCACTTTCAAGAATGGCTCCCAGAAGGATCTGAGCTGCAAAGAGTGCAATGGGATTTATCAGTTCAAATTCGCTTCTTGCCTGTGCATCCTGAGGGAGCATTAAATTTTTGAACAACCAAGTCATATTGATGGCTCACAATGTCTCAGAATCAAATTACTTCTCCAGGGAGCAGCCCAAGAAATGGAAGCGTTTAGGGGAGGAGAGCTTGGAGACAGGCCTTGGAAGGGCAAGGAAGATTCCGGCTTGTTGGGATGTAATTTAGGAAGGCATTGCAAAAGGAGGGTGGGAAAGTGCTCAGTGTGAGGCAGTGGTTTCTTGGAAACTGGAGCTAGGCCTGGAGGAAGAGCAGGATTTGGAGAGGACCCTGGGAAGAGGAAGAGATTGCAGGTGGGAGAAATGGTTGAGAGAGAGCTGGATGTGCACTGGACTGTGCAAAGACTGCCCGGCTGCAGGGGAGGATTCACAGTCTTGGTTGTCAGGAGCCAGCAGGCTGGCTTAAGCAGAAAGGAATTTATCATGAGGCCACACTGCAGGGCATTTCTGTTTGTCTCCCTCCCAATCTCCTCTGAATGTTCTGGAAGCAGCCTCTCCCTGCTCTCAGCCCCTGGAAGGCTTTCCCTGTGACCTTCCTCCTTCTTCGAGCACTTTCTGGCCCAGGAGTAGCTTTGTACTGTAGCTTCTCTCCTTTTAAACTGTAAGCTCCTAATGGCACTTATCCTTCTCCAGCCCCTCACTGCCTGGAAGGCATATCCTGCAGATTTTCTCTTTGTGGATCCTGCCTTGGCTTCCCCATGCGGGGCACCCAAGTTTCCCCTTCTGTGTTATCTCCTACAGTCCCTTGCAAAGATTCAAATCTCAGGCTCTGGGCATTTATTGCATTTTTATCATCAAAGCACATTTATTGCATTTTTATGATCAGGCAGGATGTTTTCCATTCTGGGAAACATAAGAGGTTCCAAAGTGAACCCTAGAATGGGGAGTGGGGGTGATCACAATTTTCTCCAGTTTCTAGGTTGGCTTAGCACAATAAAAGGAATTGAGTCTTTTGCTCAGCTTCCCCTCTGAGCACCAAGGGGAGAAGCTTTGTTAATTCAGCTCTCACACATACCTCCCTTTCTTTGTAACTTTTTTTTTTTGAGGTACGGGAGCCAGGAAATAAACCCTGGACCTTGTATGTGGGAAGCCGGGGCTCAACCACTGAGCCACATCAGCTCCCCTGAGTTGGTTTTTCTGTTTGTTTTGCCTGTTGTTTGTTTTTGTTTTTTCAGGAGGCACCTGAAACCAAACCTGGGACTTCCTATGTGGGAGGCGGGCGCTCAGCTGCTTGATATATTTTTATATTATTTGATATATTTTTATATAATTTCAAGCTTACAGAAGAGTTGCAAGAATAGCACAAGGGACTCATATTTACCTTTCACCCACATTAACCAATTGCTTACATGTTGCCCCATTTACTTTATCCCTCTCTATGTATATATATGTGAATACAAACACTCACATTTTTTTTTTCTGAACTGGTAGAGAATGAGTTGGAGGCAGCATGTCACTTTGCCCCTATATACTTCAGTGTGTTTTTCCTAAGAACACAGGTATTCTCTTGGGGCAGAACAACCTTTATATTTTTTCCTGATTATAAAATTAATACGTGCTTGTGGGGGGAAGAGTCAGAAATGTAAAAAAATATGAAGAAGGCATACAGATCACCTATAAACCTGTAGTTTAGGTGTCCGTCCCTTCAGACTCCTGGTGTGGCAGGAATGGCAAAGGTGTGTGATGGCTAAGAATCCACACTGTGAGGTCAGTCAGAAAGCAACATAGTTCTGGCTCTGCCATTACTACCTGAGCAAGGGGCCTAACTTTTTTGAGATCCTGTTTCTTTCTATAAAATGGGAAAATAATAGTACCTGGTTAAATGAGCTAACGCAGGGAAGCAGATGTGGCTCAAGCAGTTGGGTGCCCACCTACCATATGGGAGGTCCCAGGTTCAGTTCCCAGTGCCTCCTAAAGAAGACAAGCATGAGAGCGAGCTGACGTGATGGACTGGTGCAACGAGATGACACAACAAGATGACACAATGAAGAGACACAATGTGGAAACACAATGAGAGACACAACAAGCAGGGAGCGGAGGTGGCTCAAGGGATTGGGCACCTCCTTTCCACATGGGAGGTCCCGGGATCAGTTCCCAGTACCTCCTATAAAGAAAAGATGCGCACACAACGAGCAGACACAGAGAGCAGACAGTGAATGTAAAGGGGAGAGGGGGAGAAATAAATAAATCTTTTTAAAAGTATAAAAAATAAGTAAACACATGTCACAGGTTTAGACCAATGCCTGGCCTGGAGCAACTGCCAACAAATGTTACTCCTAGATAACAAAAAAGGACTTATATAAACTTAGAATTGCCATATGATCCAGCATTTCCATGCCTAGGTAGAGACCCAAAAGAATTGAAAACAGGTACTCAAATAAATCTTTGTACAGTACCTGGATTCTCAGAGCAGCCTTATCCACCATTGCCAAAAGGTGGAAGCAACCCAAATGTCCATCAATGAAAGAGTGGATAAACAAAATGTGGTATATACATACAAAGGAATGTTATTCAGCCGTACATATGACAACATGGATGAGTCTTAAAAACATTATGCCAATGAAAGCTGTCAGACACAAAAGGTCACATATCCTATGATTCCATTTATATGAAATATCTGAAACAGGTGACTCCATAGAGACAGAATGCAGATTAGTGGTTGCCAGGGTATGGGGGGAAAGTCGCTAAAGAGGACTGACTGCTTAATGGGCATGGGGTTTTATTTTGGAGTGATGGAAATGTTTTAAACCTGGATAGAGGTGGTGGCTGCACAGCGTTGTGAATAGAGGTACTAAATATCATTGAATTGTTCACTTTAAAATGGTTGATTTTGTGTTATATGAATTTAACCTCAGCAATTAAAAAGAAAAAATAAAAAGGTCTCTTGTCATACCACTGTGTGGCAGCCCGGCTGTTGTTTTCTCTTACCAGAGGTTTATTTGTTCAACAAATACTTTTCAAGTGCCTATTGCATGCCAGGCAGTGTGCTAAGTCCTAGCAGCTAAGCAGTGCTTGCCCTCGTGGAGCTTATGTTCTGGTGGAGAGACAGGTAACAACCGTGTATATATTACGGAATATGTCAAGGGGCTGATAAGGGCTCTGGAGGAAAGTTCAGCATAGTGTGGTGGATAGAGACCACCATCTGCCCTTTGCCGTTTTACCTAAGGTGGTTAAAGAAGGCCTCTTTGAAAAGTTGGCGCTTGAGCAGAGGCCTGAAGGAAATGAGGGAGCTGGGTGAGTGTCGGCAAAGAATAGATGGGGCAGCGGGAACAGCATGTGCAAGGGAGCAAGGGGGGCAGTGTGTGGCCAGGCAGAGTGGTCAAGGAAGAGAGCAGGTCAGGGAGGTAGTGGGGACCCAATCGTGCAGGGCCCTGTGGGCCATTTTCAGAAATGTAGCTATTCCTCTGAGTGAAATGGGGAACCAGGGGAGGGTTGAAGGAGAGGACTGCTAGAATCTGACCCTCATAAGATCTCAATGCTTGTGCATCCTATTTAAAGTAAAAAGCTGCACAGGCTCCCTGGTTTCTGTCAACCAGTACCCCCAGCCCCGTGGGTGCCTCTCCCACCCTGGGCATCACTCAATCCACTGCCTGCCTGACTAGGTGCACCTCCCTCCGCCCTCCCCCTCCCTCACCCCCATTTACCCAGATGGGACTTACAGCCAGTTGACATACCCAGATGCTTCCAGGGTAGACCATACTATGTTGGTCTCTCACAAGCAGTGACAGCTAGTGGCCCCTTTGACTGAGCGCTTGCCCTAGCCAGGTCCCGTACACCCTGGAGCTCGTTTAGTCCTCACACTCGTCCTGCCGGGCAGCTGCTGCCATTCTCTGCCTTTTGCAGAGGGTGCAATGGCTGATTAACTTGGGTCCTGAAGCTAGCAGGCAGCGAAGCCAGGACTCCCAGGCAGACCAGTCTCCCAAGGATGGGGACAGTGATGAACAAAGCCCTGTACCCGCAGTGCCTGGCACATCACAGTCAGCCAGATAAATATTAGCTAGACAGAAAGCTGGGAGAATCCAGGCTCTTTGTCCTTCCCCAAGCTCTTGCTCTGTTGAAAACTGTCTAAGAAAGCATTTTGCAAATTACAAAGCATTACAGAATTATGAGACCAATTATGAAGATGATTAGAGCCTGAAATCCCAGGTGCTGGCTGGGCTCCTGATTTTTATGATGGCTGCTTCCTCCCAGGCATGGGCATGTCAACCCCAAACACCTGAGCTTTCCCAAACCTCAGCCTATCCCCCAGCCTTTCCTTTGCTTTGCTTGAAACAAAGCAGGTCTTTTAGAAGCAAGGGAGGGGGGCTGTGTGGTGGCCTTGCTTTTTGGGAACATGCTTTCACCTCCTTCCAGTTCATTGTTTTCATACAAAATTCCAGACACACAGTACAGGCAAACAGAAGTCTCATTCAGAGCCAGTGGGCCCCCAGGCTGGTGTGTTTCCACACCTCCTTCGCCTTCCCTCCGGTTTCAGGCTTCTGCTGAAGTGGTGACCGTGTAAGGTAGACTTAGGGCAAAGGAGATTTTGTACATAGCTGATGAGGGGGTGTTCTCGTTTGCTAAAGCTGCTCAAGAAGATACCATAAAATGGGTTGGCTTTTAACAATGAGAATTTTTTTTTTTAATTTGTTTTTGTTCTTGTTTTTTTTTTTAACAATGGGAATTTATTAGTTTACAAGCTTACAGTTTCCAGGCTGAAAAAAAAGTCCAAATCAAGGCATCATCAGGCAATGCTTTCACCCCAAAGACCAGCTGCCAGTGATCCTGGACTCCTGTGTCACATGGCAAAGCACACCGTGGTATCTGCTGGTCTCTCCCTTCTCTCCTGGGTTTTGTTGCTTCCAGCTTCTTGCTTCTGTGGCTTTCTCTCTCTTTGTCTGAATTTCATTCTCTTATAAAGTACTCCAGTAAGAGGATCAAGACCCACCCTGAATGAGGTGGGTGACGTCTTAAGAGCCTACTCACCCAAAGAACCCACTTACAATGGGTCCTCACCCACAGGAATGGATTCACTTTAAGAACATGCTTTTCTGGGGTCCCTACAGCTTCAAACCATCACAGGGGTATCGCCTCAGGATACCATGCATCACAATGGAAAAGGCCCTGGGTTTGCTTGCCAGTGAACTAGACTGTATTCCAGGGTTTTTTTTGTCGCTGATTCCTAGTTACATGACTGTGGGCAATTCGCTTACCCTGCTCCTCTGAACTCTTCACAACACAGTGCACCAGACAGCCGATACCTGTTGATCAGAGTCGGCATGGGATATAAAACGGTTTGCCTCCTGTGGGCCAAGTAAACCCATTCTTCCCAGTTTGGATAAATTGGCACAGAGCTGAGGGTGAGGCTCCTTGTGATTCTGCTAGATTGTTTCATGGCTTAAAAAGCCTGTGCTTGCATAAGACACATGTTTTTGATTTCCCACTACTTTCTCTCTTCAGGTCCTACACCTCCCTGCTTTTTGTCACTTGCAAATAGTAAAACTACAAACTGCGCTGCACGTGCACTTTTTAAGGAGGCTTAAATCATCGACTTCTCAGCTCCACGCTTCTGGTGGGCACGGGGTTCTGCCACTCCAGACAGGGGCTGAGCAGCAGGGGGAGGCGGCAGCAACCTGAGGTGGGGGTGGGGGAAGGTGTCGGGTCCTGAAATCCAAATTTGTAATGTGTTATTGTTTTCAGTTGAGCATTCATTTGGCTCTTGTGAACTGGAGGTGGTGTGGGGTGACTGGTCTAGGGAGGTTTGTTGGGCAATTAAAGAGAATGGGAACAGAAACCTACCGTTTCACACAGGGGGCCCTTTTTAGGACAGCTGATTTTAGCATTCTCCTGAGAGTGGGATTCAGGGGCGCCTTCATTACGTATACCTACATGTGTTGAAACTTGACACAATGAGCATCTGTCAATTTCAGGCCGTTTTTCATAAGACTAAGATGCAACGGATTGTAAGACCATTATTTTACGTGCGGCTATGAAGGAAATTTGCCATCAGCTCTCATAGCCAATTAAGCTATGACATGTTTAATTAAGAAGACACATGGGGTTTTTGAGCTGCTAAAATGTGGGGGGAAATGTGCATCTTAGAACTGATGTACTGTGGTGATTTTTTTTTTTAATTTTAAGATATTTTCCACTTTTGGAAAAAGAATGACTTAAGCTGCTTTTGCCTTACACCCTTTTCCTCAGTGTGATTTCCTCAAAAAAAAAAAGCCAAGGGATTCATTTGAGGATGACTTAATTCTTTTTTTAAGACATTTATGTGCCAGCCAGTTGCCTCTGTCTTGCCCCTGAGTCCATCAGGGCCTCCTGGGAACTGGCGGGAAAGGTGGTAACAGCCTCCTTGTCCAGATAAGGAAACTGCAGATCAGATTCCAGCTCCTGGTTGCTCAGTTAGTAAGAGGGAGATGTGATCTGAACCCAGCCTGCTGCCCCACCCGCCTCTAAAGTCCGCAGCTCTGAAGGTGCCCTGAGAAAAGAAACCAGTAACCACCGTGGTGGGGACTGAGCCCCTCCCCGGCACCCCACTCGTGTCTGCGTCAAGGGAGGGTGACTTCCTCCTCGTACACGCTTCTCTGCCAACCTGAGTCAGCTTCAAAATGAACTCACTGTCCTCAGCGGGCTGTGGGGCCTCCTGCTTCATGTCACCGAGCTCTGGCCCCAGCACCCCTGGCAATGGGTTTATAAGCATTTTCTCTGTCCCTGCTCCTCAAATGTGACTAGTCTGAAAAGGCCACCCCTCCCCTTGCCCTCCTCTCCGCAGATCTCTGTTGCCAGGCTGGCCTTGCCTTCCAGCTGCTAAAGGAAAAACCAAGGCTGAGAGGGCTGGTTTCCTCCTCCAGGCTCTGGGTGATCTGCCTTCAAGGAGCAGGGCTCAGCCTGGATTGTCCCAGTGCCTGGGACAGCAGTGTTGGGGGGGGTGGGGGGTGGCGTGGCTTACCAGACAGTGGCAGAGTAAATTGAGATTGTAGCTTTGGGCCTATATTAAAGTGTAATTTTCAAGAGGGTTCTCATTCAAGTATATAGTGACCACATACCAAAGATTTTATCTAACTTATAAAGCAAAATGACAAAGCTGGTTCAAGAAAGGATTTGAGAAACTGACCTATGTATCAGTGGGGGAAAAAAAAAAAAAGCTGGAATAATACTGCAGAGTTAGACCCAAAATTTGTAATGGCCTACAGGATAATAAAACAGAAATAGTTTGCATCTCTACCAAACAAAAAGCCATTTGTACTTTTTCTATCATCTACAAATTAACATCTAACCTTTCAGAATGGGAGCCCAAATAAATAGTAAAAAGTAAGTCAAACAAAATTACCTTCCCCTAAACCGGTACTTCCAATACGGTAGCCACTAACCCTATGTGGATATTTTCATTTAAACTAATTAAAATTAAATTAAATTAAATTAAAAATTCAGTTCCTGGGTCACACTTGTCACATTTGAAGTGCTCAATAGCCACATGGGGTAGTGGCTACAATACTGGACAGTGAAATTATACAACATTTCCATCATCACCAGAAGTGTGTTTGGACAGTGCGTCCCTAGATCCTGGGCAGGCTTGTTTGACAATGCTGTGGTATGACAGTGAAAAGAGCACGTAATCTTTTTGCTTATTTAAAAGTTTTGGATACTTTTTCTTTTCTCTATTTTTAAAAAAATAACTTCATTTCAAATTCAAAAACAAAAACAAAAAAATAACAGAAAATGGCAGCTCAAGTTATGGAAGTATTACTCCTAAAAAGTCCTGATGAGGCACTTTTATCTCATCTAATCCCAACTATTAAGTCAGTTGTTCCTCTAGTGTTCAGAAAGATGCATAGATGAACGCAGATTAGTTAAATGACATAGTCAAGGTCTCCTTATTAAAGAAAAAATGAAGAGAAAAAAATTCTTAATCATATTCATATCTCACAAAACCAAACCCCATATTCTTTTTTTTACCTTTAGCATTACTATAGTACCAACTTTGCTTTTGCTACAAAAACATTACAATGTTGTTGTTAACTATAGGCTAAAAATTGCATTAGTTACATTTTTCCCATGTATCATCATATTCTTAACACCTTGTAGTAGAACTTTCCTGTATTTTCCTGTATTTTTTCCTGTCAATCTTCATCTACTGACAATAAGCCATCCGAGATGGCATTGGAGTAGCTCAGGCAGGGTGCAGCTCTCTTGCAAAACTGGAGAGAAGGTGTAGAAGTTGTCTGAGGCAGCCGCTTTGGGGATCCCAAAAACCAGGAGAGTGCCGAGCGCGTCATCCGGGGACGGAGAGACAGAGAGGCCAAAGGGAAAACCGTGAGTTGGATACTTTTTCTAACCAAGTACCAAGCAGCCTCAAATCCCAGGCCTTCAATTCCATCTGCTGCCTGGGTTCTGAGCTTTCTCCCTCCCTCTGCTTCGTGGGTCAGAGTCCTGGGCTGGAGAGCTGGGTGGGTGGTTTTTGGCACAGGTCTCAGCCTCCACCATGAACACGGGCCTTCTGGGCTGTCTGGCGTTGGGATAAGGGGGCTCCTTTTAGACTTCAGCCTGAAGTTTCTCAAAAAGCGTTCAACTCCAAGCTCTCCATGGGTTGGTTTCATATTATTTTGTGCCCCCCCCAAAAAAACCAAAAGTAAAACAAACACAGAGCATAAAATCCAGGCAAGTAAAGAAAATGCTAGAACTGCCTTCCTCTATGCAGTTGTTTATTGAGTCAACAAGCACTTACTGCCCAGCATGATCATGCCAAGCATAATTCTAGGCCCTGGAGATATGGGATGTACAGTAGAGACGTGTGCTCTATCCTCATGGACCTGGACTCTTCTAATGAGGACAGTCAATAAGCATTTGAACAAAGAGATAATGTAATTAGATGTACTAATCATTGAAAGAAAAAAAAAAAGAATATCCAGGGGATTCCACTGTAGCAAGGGTGATTCAGGAAGGTCCCTCTATGGACAGTTGCGCTGAGAACTGACAGATAAGGAGTTAGCCAGTGGAAGTGTATTCTAGGCTGGGAAGGCATCGTGTGCAAAGGCCTCACTGCTAATCGCTTAGCATCACAAACCCCTGGTTTCATGGAGGCAGTTTGGGATAACGGAAAGAGCAGAGGCACAGGCAACTTTGGTGTCATCTTTGGTTGGTCTCTGTCATTCTGAGATTATCTGTCAGTTAATAAGGCTCAGTGGAAGAAAGACAAGGCTTCTCCACAACAGAAGTCAGTACCACACAGGATTTAAAGGGGAAGCGTTGGAGCCACTTCCCAGGATTTGATCCCAGCCTCAGTCCCCACTGAGTGTAACTTCTAACATTTCTTCACCTGTCTGCCTGTCTGGGCCTCGGTTTTCTCATCTGTGAAATCAAGGCAGGCTAGTAAATTAGGGAATCAACAGACGGATCTGGAACCTGGCAGGAAACCCACGTGGCCACGAATACCCCACGAGATGGCTGCTGGAAGAACCTGCGAGAACCCCTGTTCAGAATGAGGTTTCCTCCAAAATAGAGAAGCCGGGAATATTCTCCAGGGGCCTTATCATTGGGCCCTCCCGGGGGATTGAGGGGTGGGGTAATCAATCAAAACAGCAAACAGCTGGGGCTCTTCTCCTGTCATTAGCAAAGGGATGCAATAATAGTTTAAAAAGCAAGGTGGAAGCTAAATCGGCCCTTTGCCCTCTTTTCCCTTTTTCCCCTTGCCCTGTTCTAGCCCAGTTTTCCCCGTGTTCTTGCCTATTTCTCCCCCTACCTGGATCAGCATGCAAGTAAACCTGGGGATTTGCAATCTGTAACGGGGAATTGTAGTCTGTAAATCAGCCCTCTTTATCTCTTTTCAGCCCCTTTCCTCTCTACTCAGAACCCATAATCTGTTATTTTCTCCCATTTCTCTTCTCTCCATTCCTTAATAAATTACTGGCCTAACTGAACTGGCTTGCACTTAAAATTCATTTTTTGTAGCTTAGCCAAGAACCTAGAGAAAATCCAGCAACAAAATGGGAGGAGGGAGGTGATGATGCATAGCCCACAAGACAGTGCTTAGGCTCTGAAATCATTACTGTTATTGTGGTTGTTATTTTCCTAGTCACCCCCACTCACAGCTTTGTTCTTTTGGGGTTCGAAGGGCTGTCCTGCTGGACACTGGAAAACTCCCCTTCCCTCCTGGGCCTGGTCATTGCAGAAAGAAGAAAATCACAGTCTACTTCCAGAAAACATTGCAAGACCAGTTCCTGGTTAGGAAAAAGTTGGCCTCTCCAATTTCCACCTGCCCAGGTGATTTGTAGGTCAAGGCCAGCCAGCCTACCTCTACCGTTGGAAGAACCTGGCCTTGCTTCCAAACTCACCCTGCTTTGTCAATGAGCTCTTTTGTTGTCTCCCCATTCTGGGTCCACTTTGGAAGGTGATTTCCCTGTGTCCTCATAAATCAGTGCAGCAGCAGATTTCCTCTCTGAACACTGGTAACCCATGATAAGCTTGGCTGGGAGGTTTGGGGCCCAGAGGCAAAAGTTGGAAACAACAGTCTTTGAGGCAAGAACTAGAACTGGCCCAGCCAGGAGCAGCAGGCCTCCCACTGCCAAGCTGCAATGCTTAGACGCCTGATAAATCCTGGGCCTGGCCACCATGGCCACCCAAACTGGGTGGGGCGAGACCCATCAGCACTTAGTGGGCGCCTCGCAAATTGATCAGTGGGAAACTCCAGTGGGGCCTCCTGCCATCTACATCCAGGCCTCCTCTTCCCTTCTTGGGTGGCCGCAAAAGCTGGATGCCACATGGCCAGGCCAAGGCCTGGTGGCGACTATCGCTGCTGCCTGTGCCACTGCCCCTGCTGCTTTTATTATCTTTATTATTGACTGTGGAATGGAGGCCTGGGCTGGAAGGACCTGAGGCTCCTCCCCACCCAGGCCTCTCAGACCCTGGGTTCATCTGGGACTTCTCTGAGTTGCACTGGGAGGGGTCAGTGTGGCCTCTTCTTAGACACACCCTCTCAGCCTGTAAAGTCTTCTCCCGTTTTCTGGCCTGGGAGAGAGCAGGGTTTTTGGTGGTTTTTTGTTTTTGTTTTTGGTTTTTTTTTTAAAGAAGCCTGATGAGGATTTCTTGAAAAGGCAAAATTATAGAGACAGAAAGCAGACCAGGGGCCTGGGCCTGGGAGTGGGATTGACTGCGGACAGGCACAAGGGAACTTTTGGGGATGGAAGTGTTTGAAAACTGGTTTGTGGTAGTAGTTGTACTACTGTATAAATAATTTACCAACACTCATCCAACAGTACACTTGCTATGGGTAAATTGTATGGCATGTAAATTATACCTTGGGGGAGCAGATATAGCTCAAGTGATTGAGCACCTGCTTCCATGTACAAGGTCCTGGGTTCAATCCCCAGTACCTCCAAAAAAAAAAATTATACCTTGATGAAGCTGTTAAAAAATGTGTATGTATATATGTGTGTGTGTGTGTGTATTATATATGATATATATTTTTTACATGTTATATATGCATATTATATACAATGAATTATCTTAAAATCACAGTAAGGGATTATCATCTTCCAGGCACTTTATAGGAGAAGTTCAATAAATTGTGAACTTGAAAAACAGTAGAGGTTGCTGAATTGACAGTCATGGTCCTTTATATGATCCAGGGCAAGTCCATCCCTATCTGGTCCTCAGTTTCCCCATCTGTGACATCTTGAGGTGACATACTTAGAGGGGGGCTGAGAGGTGCCAGGTGGTGGAGCCACTGCCGTGATTCCCAGGTCCAGCTTCACCGGTGCCAGGCCTGGGATCCTGGGGCACATGAGACGCCACTGTGAGCTTTGCCTCTGCCATGGGAGCATCTCTGCCTTCCTGTCTTTGTGCAGAGAATTTCCTTCCTACAGCCCCATGGAGCAAACAGGCAGCTGGCAACAATTGGAAAATCTGGGTTGGCCTGGCCTCCTTCCACCCCCAACCCTGATCTTTGACCCAGGCCAGAGAAGCAGCCCAAGGACTAACCTGGAGAAAGTCCCCATCCTAGATGGATGGGTGGAGCACTCACCGCACATTTGCACACTCTATGTTTGACTTCCTCTCCCTCCAGCCCCAACAGGTGGCCTAAACCCATTTTACAGAGGAGGAGACAGGCTTAGAGAGACAGACACTTGTCCAAGGTCACAAGGCTGCTAAGTGCTGAGCTTCCTGCTCTTTTCACTAGAACTCACTGCCTGGGAAGGGGCCAGCTCCTTGCTCAGGTGGAAACTGGCTGGATTGGGATTGTTGGCTTGTTTGGGAATCACCTGTTTTCCTCTTCTGCCTCTTTCCTACTCAGAATACCAGGACAGCTCAGATGTCACCTGCTCCAGGAAGCCTTCCCTCAGACCTCCACCCATTCACCCAGCATATTTTGACACCCCCTCCTCTAGGTAACATCAGCAGAGACGCAGAGACGTGAGAAGCTGGGCCTCCTTCGGAGAACTGTGGGAGGCTCCATCTGGAGTCAGAAGGAAGGCTGGCCTCTCCTGCAAAGGCAATGGGAGACGAGATCGGGCGCGTTCAGGGTGGCATGGAAGCGGGTGTGGCTCAGTGGCTAGAGCCCCCGTTTACCATATGGAAGGCCCGGGTTTGCGTCCCGAGGCCTCCTTGTGAGGGCACGCCGGCCTGAGCGGTGCGGTGGGCTGATGCAGCAACCTCACGGCAGGAAGCGGGTGTGGTGCAATGGATAGAGCTCCCGTTTACCATATGAGAGGCCCCGGGTTCGCTTCCCGGCGCCTCCTTGTGAGGGCAGGCCGGCTCGCGGCGCCGTGGGCTGATGCGGCAAGACCTCACAGCAAGGGGGAGATAAGCAGACACGGAGAAGACACGCAGCGAATGGACACAGCAGCACAAGCAGCAAGGGGGGGATAAATAAAATAAAATAAATAAATCTTTAAAAAAAAAAAAGTCAATGGGAGCTACCACAGGGTTCTGAACAGGGGATGAGCAGATATGTCTTAAAAGGTGGCTCCAGCCGCTGCGTGGAGGACCCTCAGACCAGAGTGGGATGGGTGGGAGGCTGCAGTCCCAGCTCCTCCAGTAGAGCACTCACCCCCTCCTGTCACCTTTTCCCTGCCCCACTCCCTGGGGCCCACAAGAGCCTGACAACCAGATAAACTCCAGGGAGTGGCCACTTCCTGGAGGGCTGCCTTTAGCTGGTTTCTTCTGGAGTCAATGCTGGAGGGCTGAATGGTGGGCATCCAGGCAGCTGGAGGGAAGCAGAGGAGGGGCCCTGACTGGCTGGGCTGGGAGCAGAGGGAAGCGTCCAGAGTCCTGAAGGAGCTATTCTTTAGCCAACTCAGATCCTCCCTGCCCCTCTTATCAGGCCTGAGGTGCGATAAGGGCCTCTTCTTGAACTGCAGGTTCTAGGCCTTTATTTGGGGCCGCCAGGAAGTGTGGTTTAAGGAGTGGGGCTGACTCACGGGCGGGGGCTGGGTGTGCTAGGGGAGCCTGCAAACCCCAGCCCCTCCACCACCAAGCGGCCACAGGCCAGCGGGGGAGGCTGCCACACCCGCCTCCACGGCCCAGGGCGGCTCCTCTTTATTTTTCAAACAGAAAATATTTCTGGAATATTATCATTATTCCTCAAATGTGTTGACTGTTTGCTAATCGCCAGACACTAGAATAAGGGCTTGTCTGCACCATCTCATTTAATCTGCACCCCAATAACAACAACCCTGGGAGATTTTGCATATAAGGAAACCAAGGCTCAGACAGAGGCAGGAAATTGCTCCAGTCCACCCAATTCCACTCAGCCAACATTCAAACCCAGTCCAAAATTCTGGACAGCTCCCTTGAGAGACCAAAACAGAGGGAAGGGGATGAGCTGCAGGAGGTTTGTGGCTTGCATCACTTATATCAGGTCAAAAGAGGGGCACAGGTCGTAAGAAAGGCCCAAAGCACTGCCCCAGAGGATTCTGCCGAGACCTGAGGCCTCCCCCCAGGCCTCAGTCAGCGCCCTCATCTGGGTGATGCAATGAGTGATTGGATCAGGTGTTCCCCACGGGCCAGAAATTAGGTGAGTAAACTGAGTTCATACATGAGCAGTTGGAGGGGGAGGGGAGAAGAGGAGGAGGTGCCTGGAGATGAGATAAAAGAACAGGAAATTCCCAACCCAGTGGGAGAGGCAGGGCCCTGTTAGTCAGGACAGAAAATCAATTCCGAAAAAGGAAAGGTTCTGATTCATACCATGGAACCATCTGTGGTCATCAGGGCTCTGCCCCTCCACTTCCGAGGCTGACCTTGTTCGCTAGGCATGGCTCGTGCCCTGCCGCTTGATGGCCCTGGTGGAAAGAGACTCTCGGGCAGAAAAGGTCCAGAGAAAGCTCTGATTGGCTTATCTTGAGTCACATGCCATCCCTGAACCAATAGGCATGGTCTGGGGAGGGGATTTTCTGATTGGCCAAGCTCACCTCGCATGCCCATGTTTGCAGTGACTCTTGTGGGACAAACCACATGGAATGGGGTGAGATGGAAGGGAGGCAGGTGAAGGCAGGTGAAAGCCACAGTGGGCACCATCCATCCTTTCCATGCCAGGCAAGGAGGCTAGACGGTTGTCACATGGATGTGGCCACTCAGTGTCTTAGTATAGCTTAGGGATTTTCAGCCTCCACACTATTGATATTTGGGGCCGGATAATTCTTCTGGGGGAGGATTTATCCTGTGCAATGCAGAATATTCAGCAGCATCCTTGGCCTCCAGTCACTACATGCCAGTAGCAACCCCCTGCCCTGTTGCAACAACCAAAATGGTCTCCAGACCTTGCCAAATGACCCCTACGAGGCAAAATCACCTTTGGTTGAGAGCTACTGGTTTAGAATACCCCAGAAACAGACCCTGAGATGAGGATTCCAGTGCAAGTAGTTTATTTGGAAGGTGATCTCAGGAAGCATAAGTAGGGAATGGAGAAGTGAGACAGGGGGAAAAGGCAGCTGATAAAGGCTATGTTAATGAGCAGGTGCAGCTGTGGGCAACTGGGGTTCATCCCCACAGGAGAACCCTGGGAAACAGTATGGAACATGCCTCTCAGACTTAACAGTTGATGGGCAAGGGAGCTTGGGTATTTATGCACCAACTCGCATCTTGTCGTCTGGAGGGCTGCTGGGATGGAGGGGGCATTAATTCCAGGGCACTTTAGGCCTGCCGTGTGGCAGAGCGGCCCTGGGAACTCAGAGAAAGCAGGTGCTGGTGGTTGGAAGTTGGGTAGCAGGCATTGAAGTGGTGAGGGACAAGGTGATGTGGGGTCACACTCACTAACCTCACACAGTTTCCTGCCCCTCCTTCCCTCGTTTCTCCCCTTCCAGCCACTGTAACCATGCCAGATCTTGCCTCCAAGGAGAGCCCGTGGGCCTGCCGGTGCCCATCAGGCACCTTCCGAGGGCTTCCTTCCTCCAAGGTCTCTATGTTTGGCATCATCTTTCCCACTGTCCCAGCCCCATGGACCCAGGTTTGAGTCCTGACCCTTTTACATCCAAACTATGTGGCCTTGGAAAGATTTCTTGACCCCTCTAGGTCAAGATTGCCCCTGTAACTGGCGAGAAGAGGGTGGAAGGGGAGTGACTGCTAATGCGCACGGGCTTTCTTTTGGCAGTGATGAAAGTGACGGAATTAGGTAGTGGTGATGGTTACACAGCCTTTGCTTCTCCCACCACACCCTGGAATAAACACGAATTAAACAGCCTTTTGATATACTAAAATCCACTGAATGGTACAATTTAGAAGGCTGACTTTTATGGTATATAAATTATATCTCAATAAAGCTGTTAAAAAAAAAAAAAGGTTTCTCCTATATAAAGTGGGGCTCATGACACCTGCTGCAGGAGGTCATGAGGCTTAAAAGAAATAAGGAGGTCAGCACGCAGTCTGACTGCGGTAATACTAGCAGTTAACTGGCTTTGCTGTCCCTCCCGTGAGTGCTGGTAGGAGGGGGGCAAACCTTCCCCCTGGTTACCCTGGAGAGCTCGCTCAGGGCCCAGTGGCCCGGGCAGATGTCCCGACCCGCTCAGGGCCCGGTGGCCACAAAGAGGAAGACTAGTCAGTGGCCCAGCGAGCCCTAGAGAGGGCGTCAGGAGCCCTGGGTACTCTGTCCCAGCGAGCATTGTCATCCCTGCCCACTGGTTCTTCCTTGGAGCCCTGAGGACCCACAGTCAGGCCTTGCTCCACCACTTACCTGCTGAGTGACCTGGGGCAAGTCTTCTACCTCTCTGTGCCTTCTTCCCTTTCTGGAAAATGGAGACAACTGGAAGGGTTTTTGTGAGAACTGAAGAAGATAATCACAGAGTCTGATGTTTATTGAGTACCTGCCGTATGCATGCAGTATCTTACTAAATCCCAGCAATATGAGGCAGCTCCTACTCGTAACCCCATTTTACAGAGATGTCAACTCAGGACCAGAGAAGGTCTGCAAAGGAGATCACACCGTCTCTCGGCTCCTCCCAGGTGGCCCAGAGTTGATTCTCTGACCTACCCGGTCGAAGAGGCAAACGATCTGTTGGGCTGAGCCCTGAAGGATCATCTCCCACCTCAATCCCAAGCCCTCACTCCCTGCCAGGCACTGTGCTTAGCAGTGCACTCACGGACCTTGTTTTTTTAATTCTCCCAGAAATGCTGTGAAGTCAGTGCTATTAGCATCCTCATTGCACAGAAAAGGAAAAGGGA
The DNA here is from genome assembly GCA_029593785.1 of Cabassous unicinctus. NCBI lineage: Eukaryota > Metazoa > Chordata > Mammalia > Cingulata > Chlamyphoridae > Cabassous > Cabassous unicinctus. The sequence continues at coordinate 19,536 of JAQZBX010026832.1, forward strand.
ACTGAAGCTCAGAGGGTGAGCTGACATCATACTCTAGAAAACGGCTGTTGGACCCGAGCTACATGAGCAGCAGGAACTGGCAATCCTGGGTGATGAGTGGGTAGAAATTCACTGAACCAATTTTTCTTATACTATGTGAAATTTTTCATAAACTTCTTTTTATCTCTTTAAAAGAAAGAACCAATAGAACAAATTGCCTTTATAACACAGTCAAGTATCCATCCAGGCTGACTGGGGGCAAGGGTAGGAGTGAGCAGAAAAACCCTGCGGAGGGAATGGAGGTGGCTCAAGCGATTAGGCACCTCCCTCCCACATCAGAGGTCCCGGGTTCGGTTCCCAGTGCCTCCTAAAGAAACAAGGAAGACACACAGACACAGCAAGTGCAAACAATGAGGGGATGGGAAGAAATAAAATAAATCTTTAAAAAAATAAAATAAAATAAAACCCTGCGGAAACCTGGAAACTGGGGAGGGATTAGGCACCCATGGTTGGAGGGATGCCACCCCCAGCGTGGCTAAGGCCACCCCACGTCTCTGTTGAGTCCCCGGCTGTTGGGGTGGCCAGGCCTGGTGGCCAGCCCCTGAAGTCTTCTGGTCCAGCCTCCTGGCTCCTGGCAGGACAACACCCTCTCCAGGTCAGGGGCTGACTCACCTCCAGCGACTCACTGGAAAGTTAAGCTGCTCCCTCCTCATCCTTCCTTCCAGGAAAACCAGGCTTTCCAGAGCCTCAGGAGCTAGAGCTTGCCTCTTCATGCCCAGAGGTGAGAGGGGGCTGGTAGGGAGAGCCGGGGTGCGGGGTGAGCTCACCCTGACCTCATCGCATCCCTGGCGCCCGGGCAATAGGCAACAAGAATAATAATAGCACAGCCACCATCTAGTGTTCTCTCATTAGGTGCTAAGCCCCTTATACAAACCCATGACACCACCCTCACCTCAGAGGTAAGGAAACTGAGGCTCAGGAATGAGGTCATGTGCCCAAGATCACAGAGGTGGAGCCAGGATTTGAACCCAAGTCTCTCTTACTCCAGAGCCCACTCTCTTGGTCATTTGCTCTATTGCACTTAAGGGAATGGCTGGGGCATGGGGGTGGGAGGCAGGGCATGAGCCCTCATGAAACAACGAGACCTTGAGGCAGTGGCCAGGGAAACAATGGCACCTTCACCTATTGCACTGTAAGAATAGAGCCTGAGGAGCCGGAAGGCCTCACAGAGGAGGTGGTCTGCCTTGGAACTGGAGACCTAGCTAGGATTTGGATTGCTGTGCGGGGAGGGGTGTGGCTTCAGGTGGGAGCAAAGGTGTGTGGGTGGGGCAGGGTGGGGCCTCAGGTGGAGGCAGTGTCTGGGATGGTCAGAGATAAGGCCAGGGGTTGGGGTGCAGGGCTGGCGCTTAGCAGAATGCTGAGGCCCAGGCCAGGATCTGAGCTCCCTCTTCCTGTTGGCCAGCTTTCCCTTTCCCAGGGACCCAGAGGACTCCAGTGCTCGACTAGAAGCTATTATCCTTTCCCTCAAAGTCCCAGAATTTGGAGACCCAAAGAAGTAACAGACGCCCCTGCTCAAAGTCAACCTGGAACAGGGAGAAAGGAGAGTGGGCGGAGGCCTCTGGGGCCCTGTTTCATTGGTTTATTCTCCTCTCATGGGTGAACACACCCAATATCATGCGTGGGTGCAGTGGCACCCAGTACGTGCTCCCACCCTGCTCCCCCTGCAGGATGGAGTGTGACCCAGGCTTGACACAGACCCACTCTTCCTCCAAAAGCAAAGCCAGCCCCCACCACCAGGAATGGAAGTTTTACGGAAGGTTTCTTGGAAACCTCCAAGGCAAAGTTTCATCCTTCATACCATAAGACTTCCTGAAAATTCCACTCCCATCCCAGCTCTTTCCCAGAGATCTTTTCCAAGGCTTCAACTTTATCCATCCTCTCCAACTCACAGCCTCTTCTCTGCACCTCTATCCACTCCTTCCTTCTCTGCTCCTCAATATCCCAGTAACGTCAGCCCTCACACACACTAGCTGGGCCGGATACATAATTTGCAGGGCCCGGTGCAAAATGGAAATGTGGACTCACTTGTTCTGAAATTATGAAGATTCTAAGATGGTGACAGCAGAGCATCAAACTGAATGCAGAATGCAGGCCTCCTGAGAGCAGGGCCCTTTGTGAAGACCCTGGATGGATTAGAAGATCAAGTTTTCATGATTTTTGAGTCTGAGGGGAGTGGGTGTAACTCAGTGGGTGAGCGCCTGCTTCCCATGTGTGAGGTCCTGGGTTCAATCCTGGATACCTCCTAAATAAACAAAACCCAAAGTCTGAGGTTGCCCCCCACCCCTAAAATCAGTACAGCCTATTTTTTTTCTTCTTCTATTTATGAAACGCTTCATGAATTTGCGTGTCATCCTTGTGCAGGGGCCATGCTAATCTTCTCTGGATCGTTCCAATTTTAGTATATGTGCTGCTAAAGTGAGCACAGTATAGCCTATTTTGAGGAGGACAGGGCTCTGGGCAATTTCAAACCCTCACTCTCCATCCCGCCCGTAGGGCCACAGTAAAAAGCTTGAGGTCTGAGAGTTTCTGAGATTCAGAAACTCCCCACCCGAGCTGACACGTTGCCAGCCAGAAGCAGGTGTGGCACCACAACTCTGAACCTCCGCAGCCAAATAGCTCTTTGGAGCTATTTCTACCAAAGAAAGAACCTGGATACCATCTGTGTTGGTCTGAGTCTTTTATGTGGGCCCCAGAAAATTATTTTCTTAAATTGAACCTGTCGTGAACCTTTGATCAGTCAAGGGCCATTTGATTAGATTGCTCTAGTGGCACGTAGCCCAGGGTGGGTCTTAATCCTCTTACTGAAGTCTTTTATAAATGGGGCAATAAAGAGCTACAGACACACAGGGAAAACATGGCAGTAACAGACAGAAACCCCCAGAAATTGAAATCAATGAACCTGGGAGAGAGAAAAGCCACAGACAGAGCAGCCCGAAGCAAAACTAGGAATGAGGCTTGGAGGAGAGAGGAGAGAGGAGTGGACACCGCCTGATTACTTGCAGTTGTGCTCGGGGAGAAAGTGAGCCTAGCGCCTAGAGGAGAAGGCCGCCACGGCGCCTTGCCACGTGGCCGGAGTCCAGGATCCCCAGCAGCCAACCTTCGGTGAGACAGCATCTCTGATGATGCCTTGATTTGGACATTTTCACAGCCTCAGAACTGCAAGCTTTTAACCAAATAACTTCCCATTGTAAAAACCAGCCCATTTCTGGTATGTTGCTCCCAGCAGCTTGTAGCAAACTAAAGCACCCTCTAAGGTCAAGGCACAAGTGATGCTAACTCAGTACTGAGGAATTCACAGCGGAAGAAAGGTCATCCTGGGGTTGCATGAGTCAGGGAATGATGGGAACGTTACCCGAATTTTCATCAGCAATTGCAGTTCTGCTGACTGAGGCCTGATGTGGAGCTGGTGTTCGCCTGGGGCTGGGTGGGGCTGTTCAACAAGAGAAATTCCTGTTACAACCTAAATAAAATAAAATAGACAGGCAGGCAAGTTTAGCAAGAGGTGAGAGAGACAGGAAAGCAAGCTGAGGATGGGAGTGAGGAAGAGGATGTGCAGCAGAGCCCAGCGGCCAGCGGGCCCAAGCCTGGAAGAAATTAGCCTGAGGCCGCAGGACATGGCAGGGAGGTGTGTGGCTGGTGAGCACACGTCTTGGTGTCACCTTCCTAGGGGGCGTGTGAGGAGCTTGTAAGAGAGCTCTTAAAGAGAGGTGGTCTGCTGACAAAGTGAGGCAGTGGGCTGTGGGAGTCTGGGTGACTGGACTTTCGTCCTTCGTGTTTGGTTTCCTTGAAGGAGGTTACATTGTTATAAAGGAATCAAAACTTTCCCAAAACAAGTGTGTGCTTTTTGTAATCAGCAGTTTTGTGATTTATAATGTATTATATATACGGTAAATTGTAAGTTATATTGTAATGTACATTTGCAATAATATTCATTTGGCTGGCAGTTATTAGGCGGTCCCTTTGCGCCAAGCGTGAGACAGGTCCTGTTTTTACTCCCCAGCCTGCGGGGCGGAGGCTGAGAGTGGAACCGCTAAGCTCGCTCCCAGAGCTCCCGTAACCCCAGACCAGAGAAGGAAACAGAGGCCCAAAGCTTTTATTCCAGGAGGCTGATAGCAGGGTTGTTTGTTTTGTTTTATTCCTCATTGAAACTTGGTAAACTGTAATTTATTGTTTTAAAATAAACATTTTATTTTATAATCATTTTAAATCTACAGAAATGTTGCAAAGATAATACAGAGGGCTTCCATATACCCCTCACCCAGATTCCCCCCATGATTAGCGTCTTCTATCACCACAGAAGGTTTGTCAGAATAGCACATTGCTATGAACGAAACTCCAGACTTTATTTGGATTTCACCTGTTTTTCCATTGATGTCCTCTTTCTGTTCCCAAATCTGTGCCAGGGAACCATGTTGCATGTAGTCATCGGATGTGGCATCTCAGATTCTTTTGTTTTTCCTGACAATGGCAATGGCCCCCAGTCTGGGTTTGCCTGGTGGTTCTCTATGCTGAGACTGGGATATGGGTTTTCCGGAAGACTGCCACAGAGGCGACGTGCCCTTCTCATCGCATCAGACCAGGAGGTGCACCATGGTCCCAGGGCCTCACTGGGGTGCCGACCTTCAACCCATGGGAAGGTCCTGTTTGTTGAGCTTTTCCTTGCCCTACTGGAGTCTTTGGAATCGAGCCAATAAGTCTCGCCCACCCTCGAGTGGGGCAGGCGATGGGCTCCAGGAGGAAAACTTTATGTTAAAAATGTTCATTTAATTACCTTTAAACAAAACCCCTTCTCCTGCTTTAAAATTCAGAAGATATCAAAGAGTACACAGTGAGAAGTCTCTTCCCACCTCTATCCCCAAAAGTAACAATGCTACCATTTTCTTGTGACTCATTCCAGAGGTATTTTATATACAGGCAAGCAAATATATATATATATACACACTTGGCTCCACCTTTTCCACACAAAGGTAGCACGCTGGCCACACTGTTCTACACAGAACCGCAGGGCTGTTTGAACAAGTGAGAGCCTGTAAATACCCAATTGTCTGGCCATGAGGGATGGTTCAGTAAATTACATTACTGTGTAGCAAGGGCCTGGCTGCAGCCATCAGCAGTTACATAAGTAAATAGTATCTGGTATCATGGTAAAGTAATACGTTAAATGAAAATAAGTTTGAATGCAGAGTACATTATGTTTTCAATTGGGTGACGTTGCTTTTCAGGAGGATAAAGTGCAGAAGAGGTCCCAGGAAATTGTAAGTCACTGAGGTAAGGTGGAAGCCTTGTGGGTATAAGGTTTTGTTGTATTTAAAAATAAATATTAAGAGATGGGGCTGTGGGCTTCTAGGAACACAACCTTGAAGCTCCTGCTGCCACAGGTAGATGGCGAGACTGGCACTCTTCCTGGTCAGGGAGGGTAGGGCTGTTTGACTTTCTAGAATCTGTCTCCCTGGTTTGAAGGTATTTGTAGTTAATTGCTTTGTGGAAATAAGAGTAGAGCAAACACCCCACCCAGGGCAGGGACAGGATGTAGATTCTTCAGGCCTGAATTGTCAGGCTTGAGGTCACACGTTTGTGGATGTCCCACACCCTGGCACTATTTGGTTGCCTGCATGATAAAGTGCTGCCCCTCAAACTGGCAACTAACTGTTCCTCCCTCCCTTCCTCTCTTCATCCACCTGTCCATTAATCTATCCATCCCTTCTTCCTTCCATCCATCCATCCATCCATCCATTAATCCATCCATCCATCCCTCCATCCTTCCCACCCTCCATCCATCCATTCATCCATCCTTCCTTTCTTCCACCCACCCACCCATCCATCCATCCATCCATCTATTATCCATCCTTCCATCCCTCCCTTCCTCTATCCTTCCCTCCATCCATCCATCCATTCATCCATGTGTTTGTTCCTTTATTCACTCAGTATTTATTGTGTGATCCTGTACCAGGTACAGGGATGTAGCTGTGGCTAAGATGTACAAAGGCCCCTCTTCATGGAATGTACAGTCTCGTGCAGAAATAACCCAGCAGCGGTAGTGCACTGAGATATCAGGGCATTGCAGGAACACAGAAGAGGGGACTAGGCCAACCTGGACAGCAGGGCAGCTTCAAAGTGGAGATGATGATCAAGCTGAGTGGGAGCCAGCCAGGTTTGGGGGACACTCCAGGCAGAGGGACAAGAAAAGGCCCACAGACTGGGCCCTGGGCCGGGTACTTGGCAGTCATGATTTTTTTCATCCCCCTGGTAGCCCTGTGAGGGAGATAGCATCATCTCTATTTTAAAGATGAAGATGCTGAAACAGAGAGGCTGGGAGACCCACCCTGGGTCACACAGCACATCAGCAGCAAAGGTAGAATGTGGACCAGGAGTGTCTGACCGCAGAGCCCTGATTTAAACCTCATGGGGTCCTGACTGACACTCCAAGCTGTTTTCCTCCACCTCAGATTATCCCCTTGTTCATTCTTCTCACAGCAGAATCCTCTTAGAATGGGAGGTTTAAGGAATGCATATTTTGCCTCAATACAAAAGCTAGGAGAAGAGCACCCTCAGCAGACCTTGACTACTCTTCCTTTCACACTTTTGTCCATGCCGTTCCCTCTGCCTGCAATTTCCATGCCCATCTCCACACTGTTTTTAAAAAGCTGCCCTTTATTTAGGTCATTTTCAACCCCCACCATCTCCCTTTCCTTGTGGAGTGCCCCAGATTTGAATTCCAGTCCCAGCCTTGCCTCTGCCCAGCAGTATGATCTTGGGCACGTCACTTCACCTCCCGGAGCCTCGTTCTCCTTGTCTGCACGGTGGGCCCGGGGGCAGACCCTGCTTAGAGGGTGTTGGAGGCATCCAGTGAGACTGCATTGCTCTCTGCGTGGGGCCCGGCATAGAGTCACAGCTCGACATGTGTCACTGACCCTTATTCCACTATCAGCTATAATCACTTCCTTCTTGTCTTATTCACTCATTGATTCAACAAATATTTCTCGAGCACTGATTATGTGCCAGGCCATAAGGAAGCAGGGCTGAACTGAAGAGGTGCGGCCCCTGTGGCAAAAGCCTCCCTGGGAGATTGTGAGCTCCTCAAGTACAGGGCCAAGGGTTCACCTGCTTCGTGTGTCTCTGCCCAGCACCCAGCACACGGGTGGACATACAGAAGGTGCTCAAGCATTGCAGACAGAACAGAATGGCATGGGCTGCACTCCTTATGTTGGATCCCCCATCACTGGGGGACCATGACTCTGCCCCTAAAATCCTCCACCCACAGCTTCCTTGTCGGTAAACTGGGAAATGTTCCTTCACCATTTGTAGAGCACCCATGTGCTGTGCTGGAACAGCAGTGAGCCAGTCAGAGTTCCTGGCTCAGGGAGCGTCTGGGGAAGGGTCTGAAAAGTTACCAGGCCGTTATGTGAGATTGTGCTCTTGAATGGACGCACAGGGTGTTAGAGTTTGGGTTATGGGAATTCATGAGATAATACATATTCTGCAGACAGGTTGGTTGTCTCCTGTGTGCCAGGCACTGTGCCGAGAGTTTTACATGAATTAGCCTGTTTAATCCTCATGACAATGCTAGAGAGGTTAGGTAACCTTCCCAGACACACAGCTGGTGAGTAGCAGAGCTGGGACCGGGACCCGGGCAGTCTGTTCTGGATCAGAATGACTAACAGGTAGCAATGAGTTCTCCTCCTCCCCCTCTGGGGAGATGGCCGAGGTCGGGTCTGCAGAGTGGAGGGCCCCAGGGTTTTGAAACTTCAAATGAGGTTAAGGTCTGCCTGAATCCCCGCCTCCCAGCTGCTAGACACCTTCTCTCAGCTGGGCTCCTCTAGGGCTGAGGACGGGAAGCTGATGGGGGTGCAAGGAGGGTGGGGGTGCAGAGTCTCAGAGCTCTGGCCTGAAGTCCAAACCAACCCTGTTCTCGGGGGCCCCAGACCCCTGCTGTGAGGCACCTGCAGGTTCCCTGAAGTGGGAAACAGCCTTCATCTCTCACCCCTGGTTGGAAATGGGGGTAGAGCTTCAAGTTCCAGCTGCTGCAGAGTAGCTGGTCGTTCCCTGTCCCTCTGGGCTTCTCCCCCTTTTGTTTCTGGGTCCAACCCCACAATCTGAGTATTATTCATGCCCCAAATCCTTAGAAAGACACATTAGCCCTGCCCTCTACCCAGGGCTGCACAGTCTCATGGCCCATGTTCTCCCACAAGTTCATCTCCTTCCTTACCCTCCACCGTTCGGCTCACCCTGGGCCCCTCTAGCCCCCTCTGCTGCCCTGGACAAGGCAAGGGTGTCAGGAATTTGCTCGCAGCCACCATTTTCCTATCTGCCTCTGGGGCCCAGGGCTGCTGAGCTGGTCTTTGAGGTACCCATGGCCAAGGCCTCACCAGACCTGTGAGGTCTGTTCACCTTTCCACTCTGGCCTGTCCTAGACAACACCTACGTTTTGGAGAAAGGAAACAAAATTGGGTAAGAACCTCTCCCAACTGCCCTGAGGTCCCGGAAGGCCCCAGTCTTCAGTCCTGGCCCTGCTGGCTTCACAGCCTGAAGAAGACTCATTCTTCTGAGGATGCCACAGAGAAGGTTCCTGCCTAGTCTAAAGGGACAGGGAAGACTTTCTCGGGGAGAGCTGCGTTGGTGGAGGCTGGAGGGATGAGTAAGAGTTAAGGAGAGGGAAGTGGATGTGGCTCAAGCGACTGAGCTCCCACCTACCACATGGGAGGCCCCAGGTTTGGTTCCTGGTGCCTCCTGGAGAAGATGAGCAAGACAGCAGGCTGGCACAGTGAGCTGACACAAGATGATGCAACAAGGAGACACAAAGACGAAAGACAATGAGAGACACAACAAAGCAGGGAACTGAGGTGGCTCAAGCGATTGAGCGCCCCTCTCCCACATGGGAAGTCCCAGGTTTGGTTCCCAGTGCCTTCTAAAGAGAAGACGAGGGAAGTGGGTGTGGCTCAGTGGATAGAGCCCCCGTTTACCATATGGGAGGCCCGGGTTCGCATCCCGAGGCCTCCTTGTGAGGGCACGCCGGCCTGAGCGGTGCGGTGGGCTGATGCAGCAACCTCATGGCAGGAAGCGGGTGTGGCACAATGGATAGAGACCCCGTTTACCATATGAGAGGCCCCGGGTTCGCTTCCCGTCACCTCCTTGTGAGGGCAGG
>JAQZBX010026833.1:0-28719 GCA_029593785.1 Cabassous unicinctus
AAAGCAAAACAAAACAAAACAAAAAAAGACTATCACTTTAAAAAAAAGAAAATTTTTTAACTTAGTTTAATTGCTAAAATCTGCCTCAAAACCTGCAGATAGAACTTTACAGGGCAATTGATTGCTGAACACACGCAGGCTAATAGGCTCCACAAGGGCCCAAGAAGGAACGCTGTTCTTCCTTGGCTTTTTTTGACTGCTTGCTTGTGTGGTTGTTTGGTTTTTCTTTGTTTATTTGTTGTCTCTTGCTTTTCCTTTCTCTTTCCTCCCCCACCCCCCGTTTTTTTAATTAGGTGTTGCTAGTTTTTCTCTTCTTTCCTGTGCTTCCTCTTCCATGATTTCCCATTCTCTGTCTATATTGATTTTGTCTCCCAACGCTATCTTCTTTCCTTCCTTCAACTTTCTACCTTCTGCTTTCTGTTGTGGTTCTTACATACCACCATTTTTCATTAGCCCACAACTTCAAGGGTGTCAGTTTCTATTCTATCTATTCTGTTTTCTTATTTTTTTATTATTATTAACTTTTTCCTTTCAGCCTTTTCTTTACTCTTTCTCTCTCTCCTCATCATTCTGGCCTTCTAAATCATTGTATATATTTTCCTCTATTTGGTTTCCCAGTCCATTGTAGGTACTCCACTTTTTTTCCTATTACTCTACACTGTCTACATGAATTAAATATTCATTTTATTAAGTCTTATACTTCCCTTCTTCTAGCTTTTATCAATACTACTATTATCCTTCTTCCTTTCTCACATCTTTTGATTCTTCTGGCCCTAATATTTTGCCTTCAAGGAAATATAGAAAGAAGCAAGGAAATAAAATACGAAGAAATAGTGTCAAGGAGAAAACTTAACACACACACAGAACCACCAGCTAAATAAAACTCTAGAGCAGAGAGAGAAGCTAATCAACTGAATAAACCCATCAAGATAAAATGATGACTACAGGGCAACAAAAAATTACAAACCACACTGAGAAACAGGAAGACATGGATGAGTCCAATGAACAAACTAAAAATCAGGAAGAGATGCAGAACATCAAACAACTAATCAAAGCTTTCCAAACAAATATCATGGACCAACTCAATGAAGTGAAGGAAGAGATTAAGAATATTAAGAAGACAATGGGAGAACAAACTGAAGAAATTGTAAACATACACAAAAGGATAACAGATATGATGGTGATCAATGGCACAATCCAAGAAATAAAAAATATGCTGAATTCACATAACAGCAGATTTGAACAGGCAGAAGAAAGAATTAGTGATGTAGCAGACAATAAATCTGAAATCAAACAGATAGTAGAACAGATAGAAAAAAGGATAGAAAAAATCCACCGGGGACTCAAGGATTTAACTGACAACAAAAAATGCACAAACATACGCATTATAGGCATCCCAGAAGGAGAAGAGAAGGGAAGGGGAACAGAAGGAGTGTTGAAGGAAATAATGGCTGAAAAATTCCCAACCCTATTGAGAAAGATGGATGTACATGTCCAGGAAGCACAGTGCACCCCAAACAATATAAATACCAACAGGCCAACTCCAAGACATATACTTGTCAAAACGTCCAATGCTCAAGACAAAGAGAAAATATTCAAAGCAGCAAGAGAAAAGAGAACCATCACATACAAGTGAAGCACAATAAGATTAAGTGCTGATTTCTCATCTAAAACTGTGGAGGAAAGAAGACAGTGGTATGACATAGTCAAAGTATTAAAGAAAAAAACTTCGAGCCACGAATTCTCTATTCAGCAAAACTGGCATTTAAAAATGATGGAGAGTTCACAATATTCACAGATAAACAGAATTTAAGAGAGTATGCCAATAAGAAACCTTCACTGCAAGAAATACTAAAGGAAATTCTACAAGTTGAAAGGAAAAAACAGGGGAGAGAGAGTTGGAGGAGCATGTAAGAACAACTAAAATGACAAAAAGAGAAATAAAAACAATGCATGACTTACATTAATCCAAAGAAAATAAAGCTGATGTAAGAAATTCGTTGCAAGTAATAACACTGAATGTTAATGGACTAAACTCACCAGTCAAGAGACACAGATTGGCAGAATGGATAAGGAAAAATGGTCCATCTATATGCTGTCTACAAGGAACCAACCTTTGACCCAGGGATTCAAGGAGGCTGAAAGTGAATGGCTGTAAAATAATTTTTACCAGCAAACAATAGTCAAAAAAGGGCAGGAGTAGCTATCCTAATATCAGGCAAAATAGACTCTATATACAAAACTATTGTAAGAGACAAAGATGGACACTATATATTAGTAAAAGCAGTAAACTCTCAAGAAGAGAGAACAATCAAACATTTATACACCTAGTCATGGTGCCTCAAAATACATGAGGCAAACTGTGGAAAAACAAATTGGAAAAATAAATGCCTCTACAATTATAGTGGGGGCTTTAATACACCATTATCAACATTAAACAGAACATCTAGACAGAGAATCAATAAAGAAACAGAGACTCTGAAAAATACATAAGAGTACCAGGACCTAATAGATATTTTCAGACCACTACACCTCAATATGGCAGGATTTACATTCTTCTCGAGTGTACATGGATCATACGCCCAGATAGACCACATGCTAGGCCACAGAACAAGTCTCAATGAATTCAGAAAAATTGAGATTATACAAATAATTTCTCTGCCCACAATAGAATGAAATTGGAATTCACTAAGGGCCAGAGAAATAGATTAGGCACAACGAAATTGAAGTTAAACAATATACTCTTAGACAAACAGTGGGTCAAGGAGGAAATCTCAAAAGAAATCAATAACTACTTTGAAACTAAGGTATGCAGGCAAAGCTGTCCTGAGAGGGAAGTTCATAGACATAAATACATATATTAAAAAAGAACAAAGAGCTAAAATTGAAGACCTAACTGCACACTAAACCTAAAGGAAGTAGAAAGAAGGAAATAACAAATACTAGAACAGAACTAAATGAAATAGAGAATAACAAAGCCCTCAAGAAATTAAACAAAACCAAAAGCTGGTTATTTGAGAAGATCAATAAAATTGACAAACTTCAGGCCAGACAAACAAAGAAAAAGAGAGAACAGATGCAAATGCACAAAATAAGGAATGAGCAAGGGGACATCACTACTGACCCCACAGAAATAATAAGTATCATAATAGGATACTTTGAAAAATTATATGCCAACACGAGTGATAATTTAGAGAAAATGGACAAATTTTTAGAAGCACACAAGCAGCCTACATTCATGAAAGAAGAAATTGATGAACTCAACAGTCCAATTGCAAGTAAAGACTTAGAATCAGTCATCAAAAACCTTCCAACTAAGAAGAGCCCAGGACCAGATGGCTTCACAACTGAATTCTACCAAACATTCCAGAAAGATCTAACACCAATCCTGCTTAAGCTCTTCCAAAAAATAGCTGTAGAAGGAATATTGCATAACTCATTCTATGATGTCAAAATTACCCTAATACCAAAGCCAAACAAAGATATTACAAAACAGGAAAATTACCAATTTCTCTAATGAACCCAGATGCTAAAATCCTCAGCAAAATACTTGCTAATCGCATTCAAAAACATATCAAAAGAATAATATACCATGACCAAGTGGGTTTCATCCTGGATATGCCAGTATGGTTCAATATAAGAGAATAGCCCAATGTAATACACCACATAAACAGACTGAAATAAAAAAAATCACATGATCATCTCTATAGATGCAGAAAAAGCTTTCTTCAAAATACAGCATCCTTTCCTGATAAAAACACTGCAAAAGATAGGAATAGAAGGTTACTTTCTGAACATGATAAAGGGTATATATGTAAAACCCAAAGGTAACATCATCTGCAATGTTTAAATCCTAAAAGCCTTCCCTCTGAGATCGGGAACAAGACAAGGATGCCCACTATCACCACTCCTATTTAACATTGTCATAGAAGTACTTGCTTGCACACTGAGGCAAGAAAAAGTATAAAAGGCATCCAAATTGGAAAAAAAGAAATAAAAATTTCATTATTTGCAGATGATATGATCCTATACATAAAAAGCCCTGAGAAATCCACAACAAAGATTCTAGAACTTATAAAGGAGTTCAGTAATGTCACAGGTTATAAGATCAGTGCTCAAAAATCATTAGTATTTCTGTACAACAATAATGAGCAATCTGAGGAGGAAACCAAAAAAAAAAAAAAAATACCATGTACAATACTAACTAAAAGAATCAAATACCTAGGAATAAATTTAACCAAAGATGCAAAGGACTTATATGCAGAAAACTACACAACACTCTTAAAGGAAGTCAGAGAAGACTTAAATAAATGGAAGAATATTCCCTGTTCATGGATAGGAAGAATAAATATCATCAAGATGTCTATCCTACCCAAACTATGCAATCCTAATAAAAATCAGCCTGTATTTTTTAAGGAACTTGAAAAACTAAATACAAAATATATTTGGAAAGTTAAGAGGCCTCGAATCGCTAAAGACATATTGAAAAAGAAAAATGAAGTTGGAGGTATCATACTGCCTGACTTTAAAACATACTACAAATCTACAGTGGTCAAAACCCATCAACAGATGAATGGATAAACAAAATGTGGTACATACATACAATGGAATATTACTTAGCTGTAAGAAGGAAAAAAGTGCTAATACATGGAATAACATGGATGAATCTTGAAGATCTTATGTTGAGTGAAGAAAGTCAGGCATTGAAGGATGAACAGTACATGACCTCACTGATATGAATTGAGGAAAGTGAGCAGTCTCTGAGAACCATTGTCTGAATGATAGGTTTACAAGAGAGAAATAGAGAAGAAATGGTTGTGAGCCATCACCGATACAGACAATCTATGGTAAAGTGAAAGAGTATAGTTGCATATTGAAGGATAGGATAGGTGGGTAGTAATATTACTGGGTTTGGTGGTGCAGGGTAGAGAGGTGGGTATATTAGAAAGGGTGGATTAGAATATCCAGGATGCTAAGGGTAGAGGTGGGAGAGGGACCGTGTTAACACGGGATTTGTGGGTATGAGCTTGCAAGTGCAGGGGTGGGAATGCTTTTATGGCAATATGAAAAGGGATTGTCACTGGTTTAGGGTGTTGGTTGGGAGGGTATTCAGGACAGGGTGCATCTGGAGCAGGCTTCTGGGGAGTGTGTGAGTGTTCATCCTTTCCTAATATGTTGTGTCAGTGGGTGGATACCCACATGGTGAGTGGGAAGGAGATGGACCCCCATTCTTTGGGAGGACCGATTCACCCAGAAACTAACAGGAGGCTGTCTCTTATGAGCAAGGGTGGATCCTAATAGGGGAGGACAATCAGCATATAAAGACCTCTTGTTGCATGTAACTATGAATCTTATCATCCAATGAGTCAAGTGAGGGGGTTGTCATGTGACCCAAGGGGATGGGGAGGAAGGAACAGAATAGACCAAGCAGGGGGTATTTAGTGGTCAGGGGAAATATTTTTCATTACCTTACAGTGATGGACATAGTACATAGTAAATATAATAAAAAAATATTTAACTGTACTGTCTAAAATGTAAACTATACTGTAAATATTGACAATGTTTAGTAGATGTGTTTCACTATCTATATAACAGTCATAACAATGCTACCATCCACATACAAAAACGTTTTAATATAGGGTGAGGAAAGGTTGAGGAGTGTGGGTGTATGGCAGTCTCTAGTAATCTGTGTGTGACTTTGCTGTGACCTAAAACTTCTTTGAAAATTAAACAAAAATTTGGGAGACACTGGGGAGTGAGAGGGGGAAGGTACACAGACGACACTTGATAAAGCAGTGATAAAAGGGAAAATGTTTAAAATTTTTTTATTATTTTTTTTGTTTTTCCCCATTTTCTGAATATCTCAATCCTTTAATTTTATTTTATTTTTAGTATTTTTTTAAATTTCCATGCATTTTATCTCTTACATTTAAACTTCTCTTTATTATTTCATTTTCCTATAAATTGTATTTGGCTATTATATGGGCTTCATCTTTAAGGAAAGATTGGATCACAGAAGGGTTACAACGGGGGTGGGAGATGATCGTTGGTGGGTGGTGTCAGGGATATCATACAGTCTCCACCTTATTTTATTTAATAAAGGGAGTAGATACATAATTTTAAAATATCATTTAATACTCAATGTACAAAATTTTCTCTTATAGAGACACAAAATATATCGGTATTATGCAAGGCAATAAAATATACCTTCTCTCTTCTATTAGTCATTGCCATATTGTTACATGAACAGAACTGTATTGTGACTCTAGCTGGGTACAATACTCTCAATGGGAGAAGGCCATTCACAAACTAGAAACAGATTAAACATCACTGAGAATTGGAATACACTGGGGGATTACTTGCAAATATTTTTCCATAAAAGTTCCTCTTATTTAATATGCAATGCTTCAGTATGTGTTCATCAATTGCAACAAATATACCTCTCTAGTGAGGGATGTTGTTGATGTGGGAAATTATGGGATTGGGAGGGAGTGGGGCTTATGGGAATTCCTTATATCTTTTATATAATATTTATGTAATCTAAAGCTACTTTAAAATTTTTAAAATTATTTTTCAAAAGGAAAAGGAAAATGAATAACCAGCAAAAAATGATATGTAGGCATCACAAACTGACTCAAATATTTCAAGACCACTTGTTTAAGAACTGAAGAAAGAGACTGAAGGGTTAAAATAATCCACATTCTAATACAACCAGTATTTAATTCTTTTGGTATCACTTTAATGCTATTTGTACTATAATCAGAACAATCTTGACAAAGGTAGGAGTTAGAGATAGTTCAGTATGTTTTATGTCTCATACAAACTGCACTTTAAGCTCAGAGTCAATATAAACATCCCTCATCTTATTTCACTTGGCTTTATTGTGCTTTACAGATATTGCATGATTTTATAAATTCAAGGTTGGTGGCAACCTTGCTTTGAGCAAATCTAGCTGCACCATTTCTCCAACAGAACATACCCATATGTTTTCTCTATTGCACATTTTAATTGTTATGTACATAGTTATTGCAGACATAATGTTATTGAGTACTAAATAGGCTACAGTGTAGTGTGAACATAACATTTATATACACTGGGAAACCAAAAATTGTCATATGACTCACTTGTTTGTGGTTGCTTTATGGTGGTGGTCTGTAATTGAACCCACAATAACTCCAGGGTGTGGCTGTAACAGTAATATAAAATTTTTATTTGTTTTTTTTCATGTTTTGTTCAATAAGGGATAATATTTACCTGAGGAATATACAAAACAAGGAACAACATTAACAAAACTGCAGATTCTATTGCAAGTTTTGCCTGTGTCACTGTGGTTTTAGACAAATCCACTTAAACTCTGTGGTCACAATTTCATCAATCACACTTATTTAAAAAGATACAACTGGAAAGAATAAATCTTAATTCATTCTCAAATTAGCCCTTAGCAAACTCATTAGTATCCTAATTCAATAGATGGGGACACTGTATCCAAGTGTCAGGACCACTATCTCTGAGATGTTTCTCATTTTGCACTATTCTTCTTTGTCTTCATTCCTATTTCATGGTTAAACTCTTACAAGATTCACCATTATTAAGCAAATCCAAAAAAATAAACTGTGTGAAACTATGATATAATATTTTTTAACTCTCAGTAGTAGAACCAATTATCCAATAGATCCAATTATCCAATAGATCCAGTCTCAGTGTTGTTATGGATGAAAATATATCTTAAAATCAATGAATTATGGTAAGCAGATCTGTCAGGAAAAAGAAGTATTGAGTCCATTTTTTAGTATACATTTAAATTTAAATTTCAATAGCTTTCTCAAGGTATGAATGCTTTTCAAGTCATGATTATTTGACTTTTACTTTAAAAATGGAAGGCTAGGATAGGAAGGAAGATCAGAAAACTAGAAGTTAAGACTGGAGACTCAGCTTGGCTGCAGCAATTAATATGTGGACTTGAACAATACAAGTTCTAACTCCTAGTGTGAAGAGCATTATAGCTCTCTCTACTTTCTCAAATGAGAAAAATGAGGCTGAGGGTTCTGTTTCAATAACACTTATTAACATGCATTCTGTGAGGCAGGTCAGGATAGGGAACTGGGAAAGGGGAGTGGAGCAGTGAGCACAACATCACAGGGGCAGCAGAAATCACTGTGGGGAGCCAGGTCTGAGCTATTGTGGGCAGCCAAACCTGAGCTATTACATGTAAAACTCAGAAAATAAGTGGTAACATCTGTTTCTGCCCAACTGAAGGAGACAGAACACACTAGCCCTAACCCCTTTCTTACCAACTAAAGTCACAAGGTAAGAAGACCCTCCCATTTCATTCCTACTTAAACCCCGGCCCCAGGTCACCAGGTCAGCCTCTTCGCTAGTAAGAGGGCCTTCACTCATGTCTTGGGTGTGTACTTTCACTTTGCAATAAATTCTCTGCTTGTTTGCTTAATTCACAGTAAATCCTTGAATTCTTTCTCACTATGTGGCCACGAAACTGGAAATTAGCTCCAGCAACACTTGGGTAGACATAGCAATGGGTGAGAAGAATTCTCAGGTGAAAGAGAAATAGTTTGTGAACTCCAGGAATCCACACTCTATTTGGAGAGAAGGCCACATAAATCTATAAACAGATAAGTACAATATATTATGGTCTGAGAAATAAGTAAAGAATGGGCCATGAAGAGAAATCATGACTATTAAAGAGTATGAATTTGGTCCAGAGGAGTTAGATAAGATTTCCTGCAATGGTTCATATCTCAGAAGTTTTTGATGGATGAAATCACTGAGCTTGATGAAACATAGCACAAATGTGCAGATACGTAGAATACGGCATTGAATTATGCACCTCACATAGAATATGTTCAAGTCTTAATATGCATTCTTGTGGCTATGTACTGTACCCACTTTTAAATAGTATCTTTGAATATGTCATGATATGTCAGGCTGTGTACTTATTTATGAAGGGGATTTCCAAAGGTACTATTTAGGATAGGTAAACTTTATAAGGGGGAGGGTCTTAATCCTTATAACTGGAAGTGTTTAAAGTAGAAAAAAATTGAGGATAGAGAAGTCAGAAGGAACAAAGAGAAGCTAGAGAGAGAGAGCCCTATGTGATGGAGGATTACTGTCACTAGAACTCCAGGAGAAAGTGTGGCCTATTGATGCCTTGATGTTGGACTTATAACCTTAAAAACGATGTGCTTTACTTTCTTAGCTGCAAAAACAAATAACATACAGTAAGTTGGCTTAAATAATGGGAAGTAGTGGCTCACTGTTTTGAGGCTACAGGAAGTCCAAAATAGAAGGAATCAGCAAGGATATGCTTTCTTCTTAAAGACTGTAATTTTTGGGGATGACTGGCTGCAAATGTGAGTCTTTATGTTTTGTATCACATGACAATGTACATGGTAATATATTCTTTCTCTTCTGCGTTCCATTGACCTTCAGTTTCTGACTGTTCTTTGTGACTTTCTCTCTTTGTGTCTGAATTTCATTCTGCTTATAAAGGACTCCAGAAGCCTGAATTAAAGCTGTTCATTTGAGCCACAGCTTTTCTGAAGATCTTATTTATAGTGAGTTCATGTCCATCAAAATATGCACCAAGACCAAGGACATACCCAAACAGGGCACAAAATTCAATCCTTCACACTGTGAGACAATAAACTCTTGTTGTATATGTATAGGCCAACCAATGTGGTGTAGTATTTGTCAAATCATCTCTAACATACAAGACTATATATATATATATATATATTATATTTATGAACCTAAAGTTTTTACAGAAAATTGGAGAGGAATAATGTTAAGTGAGAAGCACTTGAATGCATTTTTAGGTACTTGGACATGTACCTATATTATTGGAGTCATTCACATTTACACACTAAATAATACTGGTTCTAAACCCAGATGTAACTTCTTCTGGGGATACTGAGAAAATGAATTTCCAATATTTGTCCTCCTATTCTCATTGTACATGAAGAAATACTTTACCCCTAATACCCTTGGCAGAAGACAACCAAGTAGCATAGCAGGATTTTCCCACTTCCCCAATGTGGTTAGTGTCACTGAGGGAGTGATTATGCCTTGCAAAGGCCAAGAACATGGAAGACGCTTCAGAAATATTTCTGAGTAAATTAAAAAGATAACTTCCATTATGATTGTTTATTATACAGCAATTTGTGGAGATTATAGCAAGACGTGAGAAGACGTTTTAAACCTTTAGCTAAGGTTAAAATATTCCTAAATTTGCTGTTCTTTTCCTTCAGGGATTCCATGAAACCTGAATTATAGCAGAAAACAGTAGTTAAAATTAATTGCTTTCTTTGAGGGTTCTGGATAATAAGGCAACAGATTTACTATAGGGTCCTGGTGCCACAGGGAGTGGGAGTAAATATAGGAAAGTTAGCATCTCCCCAAACAAGCTCTCCAGAGCCAGGAAGTAGACTGCCTTTTGTCTGCAGATTCTGAGAAAATATGGATATTCTTTTAGATGTAAGGCATCTAGAATATGCTTTTGGTTCAAGCACTTCTTCATGGAAAAAGTCATTTTGTGAAATTTCCAGCAACTTTAGATATTATATATCTGTATATTTTGGGAAAAGAAAGCAGATTCTTTCTACTGAGATTTGTGTAGAGCACCTGGCCTAGCATAGCTCCTTAAGTGCAGTGTCTTGAACAAACATTTCCTTGGAGTGGGAGGAAGAGAAAGGTCCTGACATGAGAGTTTCCAGCAATATATTTCTTCCTGCTTCTGTGAATTTTGGGAAGAGTTTTGTAAGGGAGAATAGGCAGGTACTTAAGTAAAATTTGAATGAAATGAATTATATGAGTCTTCTTGAGAAAGAAAATAAACAGAAATCACATGAAATAAGATTTTAAAGCATAAAAAAGATATTAGGGGGGAAACCTGGAAAGAAATTATAAGAAAAAGTGTGTTAGATACCTTATGTCCTGGATCGAAGATAATACTTAAAAAAAAAATCCATATAGAGGTCATCATTTGGGTGAAAAGAAACCTTGATATTAAAGGTGCACATTGGTTGTAAATTGACTTTAGGCAGTAGAAATATTAAAATCTGGACTTCAAAATGATTCAGGAGGTCATCCCAGATGTAACGCTTATGTACATCTCAGTAGGATCTCATAAAATTCCAAAGTGGATATTACCCCAAATAGTGGAGTTCCTGAGGGCTCTGGAGACACACAGGTCCTATGTCAGGGCAGATAGCTCCAGAGTTTGGTGCCTTGCCAGTGGGTCCTACTTTGGAGTTTGTGCTCCTGAGAGTGGCAGAGTTGGACTCAACTATATCTTCCCTGCACACGGCTCATCTGTCTCTTCTATTCAGACCTATACTTGGTGCTGGAGTTTGTAGGTGTACATCCACAGACTTGAGAATTTGGGCTGTCCATTTGCCAGCTGGACCCGGAACCTTGGTGGAGCATCACCTCCTACTCTACAGCTCATTGGACTCACCCAGGACAACTGGTGGGAGATGATTGATGGGCAATGGGCATCCCAGGGAATGGAAAGAGTCTGCAGCTGCAGGCAGGATAATCCCATCCATTTTTCCCATGGGATATAAGCTCCCTCTCAATTGGAGGTGGAGTGGACATCACCATCCCAGACTCCTCAGGATGGGGGGAAGAGCTATGGACTAGAGTGGACTTACTTGTATTCTACTATGACATATTGTGACTCAAGCAATGGAAGAAACTATAACATTCATGTGGAGCCAATGGCCACTGGAGGATCTGGGGGCAGGGAGAGGGAAAAGCCGTTGTAATACAGGGGCTTTTTCAGGTCTTGGGAATAGTCTTGAGTGATACTGCAATGACAGATATAGGCCATTTAATATGGTCATATAACATGCAGAACTGTGTGGGAGAGAGTGTGGTCTACAATGTGAACTATGGCCCATGCTTAATGGCAAAGCCCCAGAATGTGTTTATCAATTGCAATGAATGTGCCGCACTAATGAAGGATGTTTACGTAGGAGGTTGTGGGAGGTATGGTAAGTCGGGCGTATGGGAATCCCTATATTTTTTGTGTAACGTTTATGTAATCAAAGTATCTTTAAAATTTTTTTTTTTTAAATCTAACAGAATCAGGAAATATGGTAGTGTTTTTCATCTAAGGGTGATTATGGACACCTACAACTCAAGGGGTTATTTTACTATGTCTGGTGACATTTTTTTTTCATGACTGAGTGGCGTGCAGCTCCTGGAATCTAGTGGATACAGGTCAGGGATGTTGCTAAGCATTGTACAATGCAATGAAACCTATCAACAACAAATTGTTTTCAAGCCTAAAATATTTATAGTGCTGAGGTTGAGAAAGCCAGAAACAGGGCACTAAGAAAGAATTTTATAACAGTAAAGACTGTCTCGAAAAGACTGTCTTCTGATTTTACTTAAATCCTTGGATACTGAACAGATAGAACCATTGAGAGCTCTTATATTTTCATGAGACCTCAGGCCTCCAGTGTTAGCATATCTGGAACATATTTCCTGCATTGCAGAGCCAGGGATGATTGTCAGAAATGATAGACTAGTAAGGGATCTTCATTCTGGGGAATCTGACTTAGGGGAGTCTTGATATGTGGAATTCACAGCACTAAAACCAGGAAAGTCCCCATCTTTTGAGTTCGTGAATCTGAGATTATCAATTGTTCTGGGCACAGGGTTGCCAGATTTAGCAAATAAAAATACAAGATGCTCAATTTAATTTGAACTTCAGATAAATAATGAAAACATTTTAAAATATGAGTATATTTTAAGTAATATTTGTGATACACTATACCAAAAACAAATCATTATCCATCTGAAAGTCAAATTTAATTGGTTATCTTATATTAAATTGACAACCATACCTGCGGAAGCAATTTGAGGAATCTCACCATTCTTTCTGTATTAAGAACACCTTTATCATAAATGTGTATAGAATGTGGTGACACCTTAAGATTTTCATCCATCTTCCTAACAAGTAATAAAGATATAGAATGCATATTCTAGCTGGCTTGAAGGAAGAGAAAATTGATGGGCCTAGAAAATCTCTACAACTTTCTCAAAGTTTAATACTTTCATCATACTTAATCCTGAATGGCAACGTGTCTCTAAATTACATTCCTCTATGGTTCATCTTGACACAGCTCTTTAGAATCCCTCTCTTACTCTAAACACTCTAAACACATTCATGGGAATAATTTCCATGTTTTTATAATTTAAAGTTTGTCTTATATTTGATTAAAAGTATTAGCAAAATGAAGAATTTCCAAATGTAATCTTTACAAAATGAAAATGTTACTATATCACTTTGTAATGCGACTGGCATAGAGGGTTGGGTACATGTCTGTTAGTAGGGAGGATTGGAGTTGGAGTTTTAGGTTGATTATCTAAAATCTTCATGTCATTGGGAAAGTAATGGCTTCCTTAGGTTCCCTCTTGCTCACCCACAGAAAGAGGAAGTTTGATATATTCTTTTTTCAAAAACATAAGTCAGTACTGACCTTGATGTCTGACTGACTTGACCAAAAAATAAATGATGAGAAAGTGCTAAATTGCACTTAAAGTCTGGCATTAAATGATAAAAAAGGGCTATTTATATCATTTCTATGTAGAAATTTGCTGTAATTACAGACTTTAATTTAGATGCATTCACTTTTCATTAGTTTATGTAAGAAAGAACCAAATAGTTCTTTCATGTACTCTCCAGAACCCATGAAGTTCAATGAGATGGGAATGTCTTACATGAGGATTTACTTACCTGTTACCATCCAAATAGTTTGATTTAATATTTACTACACTTCTAAGTCTTTAAATTACATTTCAGAACATGAACGAAATTGTTTTACAATTCTTGAGAAAATTCTTTTATGAAATTGTAGATATTCCTGTCTTAGATACTTAACACCTATCAGGATTATGAAAGAGGTTTATTTTCTCTCACCTTACACTTTACACTTGCAACAGTGTAGCAGTTTGATATTATTTATGAACTCCAAAAAGAGATATCGATTATGTTTGTAAACTGGTCTGTTCCTCTGGAACCCTTTGATTGTATTAGATTCAGCTAAGATGTCTGATTAAAATATGTTAAAATTAGGCCTTTGATTAAACCACGTCATTAGAGTGAGACTCAGTGTTGAGTCCCAGCCCCTTTCGTGGGCTGATAAAACAGACTCTCATATGGAAGTAGACACACAGAGAAGTAGATACACAGAAAAAGACATGGCAGAGGAGAGAGCTTAGTTTTGATGCTGGAACCCCTGGGAAGAGAGATGAGCCTGATAATTTACAGATGACCTTGTGAAGAGAACAGAGCACCTGAGCCCAGAAAGAAGTGAGCCCTCTGAAGAGAGATGAGCCCTATGCCAACCTACAGCTGAGATCAGAAGAATCTGGACCCATGGAGCCTTAAGAGGAAAGAGGAAGTCTGAACCCTCGCAGATATTGGCTCATCTTACTTCAACACGTGTCAACAGACTTTAGGTGAGAAAGTACCTCCTATGTTACTTTGAGATGGACTCTTTAGGGCTTGGTAACTGTAAGCTTCTACACCAAATAAATACCCTTTATAAAAACCAACAGAATTCTAGTACTTTGCATTAGCACCCCTTTTGACTGACTAATACATACAGTTAACCATGTTTCACATATCCATCATTCTCCTTAGTATGTTTTTTCAAGATTGGTTTTTGGAATCCATCAATAAGATAGATGTTTCTGGCAGAGAAAAATATCACTTTAGGAATCACATTTGCCCTCCTGGGTCTCTCAGATTACCCAGAAATGTAGGTCCTTCTCTTCTTGGAATTTCTGGCCTTTTACAGTGTTACTGTTGTTAGAAATATTGGAATTATTGTGATCATCAAAATTAAAACTTTACTACACATTCTCATTTACTTTTTCCTTAGCCATCTCTAATTTGTGGATTTCCACTATTCCTTCATGACTGCTCCCAAGATGCTGATAAGCCAACTTGTACAAGACAGATCCACTTCATGAGCCAACTTGTACAAGACAGATCCACTTCATTTTTAGGATGTGTAGTACAATTCTTTTTCTTTCATATTTTTATGGTGACTGAATCCTTTGTATTAGATGTGATGGCCTATGGCCACTTTGTGGCTATTTGCAACCCTGCGCTCTACAAAGATTTCATGTCACAGAAACTCTGTTCCATACTGGTTATTGGATCATAGGCATGGGGATTAGCATGTTCCTTGAGACTCACATGCTCTGCTTTCAAATGATCCTCTTGTGTTGTTGACAGAATAAATCACTTCTATGCGTTCTTCTCACTTTTCCCTTTCTCCTGTTCTGATACATATCTCAACCAGTTGCTGCTTTTCATCTTTGCCACCTTTAATGAGGTGGACACACTATTCATCTCCTCTTATGTGTTCATCATTGTCATTATCCTGTAGAAGCATTCAGCCAGTGGGTGCCACAAAGTCTGCTCCTCACACCTGACTGCTATCACCATATTCCATCACACATTCATCTTCCTCTGATGTGTGCAAAACCCCAAAGTATCAGCTCAAAGTGGCCTCTGTGTTTACATATTGGTGGTCCTTATGTTGAGTCTTCTGATCTACAATCTGAGAAGCAGAGATGTCCAACAACACAGAATAATAGTGTCCCGTTATTATTTTCCATATGGAATCCATACATCTGCAAATTTGTTTTTCAGTTATCACATAGGCCTTCTTTGAACTTAACCATTTCAATCACATATTGCTAGAAGACAAAAGGACTCAGTACCAATTTTATTTTTACTTTTAAATTGATGAAAATTCTGAGAAAATTTCACCATATTAAACATAAATAAGTTTAATCTGCAGAGTATAAATTACTAAGAGATAGCATGAGTGCTGAGAAGGGGTAGCTGATATTTAATGGAAGTAGAATTTTTAATAAGGTTGATTATAAGTGTGTGGAAATGGATAGGGTAGATGGTAAAATATTATAATAAGTATTACACTGCTGATGTATAAAGGTGACAGTGGCTGAAAGGGGTAGTCTGGGGACATAAATGTAAAATTAAAGAATGGTAGAGGATAATCTATGAACTGTGTAACATAGAGAAACGGTGGTAGATAATTATTGTGATTAATAGTATAAATACAAGAATTCTTTCCTGTGAACTAGATCAAATGTACCTCAATAATACAAGAGATTTAGAATATGATACATGAGGAAAGTATAAATAATGTAATTTATGGTCTATAGTTATCAGTAATATTGAAATTTTTTACAGCAATGGCAAAGATGGTACCATATCAAAGTGAAAGTTCAACAATGGGGGGGTATGTTGGGGTATGGGATTTTTCCTCTTGGAGCTATGAAAACTCTAAATTTGACTGGGGTGGTAGCAGCATCACTCTATGGTGAAACTGAGGGTAAATGAGTGAACATACAAGGCATGGGAATGTATAACACAGTGAAACATATGATGGATGATGGACTGTGGTTAACTGTAAAAATATGAGAATGTTCTCTCATGACCTATAACAAAAAGTACAATACTAATAACATGGTGTTAATAGTAGGATTGCTAATAGGAAAAATACACCAAATTTAAATTATGGGCTATATTTAACAGTAATATTTTGAAGATGTTCTTTCAACATTTGTAACAAATATTCCACAATAATGCAAGATGTTGGTAGTGGGCAGATGTATGGGAATCCTGTGTGCTATGCTTGACTGTTTTTTAAACTCACAACTTCTATAAGAAAATAAGGGCTTATGGGAATATTGTATATTTTATTCTTTAAAAAAATGCTATATATCAGAGAAACAACCAAATTTCCTTGTCAGGTTTACTGTTGTACTCTGAGGCTTCTCTGAAGGTACATGAGAAGAACTTTACATGAGAAACAAGGCAAGTATATAATTCAAGTTCTACCTGTCAATTAACATAACCCTGGTCAGAATGTAAAGATGGGATATGGTCAGGTGTCCTGACAAACAGGGTCCTCTGAACATCTTGAAAGTTATATAGCCATAAACTCATATGGGATATAAAAAGATACCCTGGTTGCCATTGGTTTGCTTTCTGAATAGAAAGAGGCCCACACAGTAGCTAACAAAATATTAAACATTTCTCCTGGGAAAGTCATGCTACTTTCACGAACATGATAACATAATTTTCTGGATTATATGACATTTGTCTAGTAAGAGAAAACAGGCCAGTAAGCCAAGCCCTTGATCTTAAGTGTTGCCCTTATGAACTTTATTCCTATAATAATGAAAATAAGCCTAAGTAAAATTAATACCTAAGAATTGTCTCCTGAAAACCTTCTTGTAACTAAAATGTGGCCTCTCTCTAAGGCAAACTCTGCAAATAAACTCACTACTCTTTCCCACAACGTGGGCCATGACTCTTGGGGATGAGTTTCCTTGACACCAATTATCATACACTAATCACCTAGGAATCTGGAGAAAGACCTTGGCCAAATGGGAGAAATATGAAACAAAATCAAGTTTTTTTGACTAAACGATTTCAAAATGAGTTAGGAAGTCATTCCAGGGGTTATGCTTATGGATATTTCAGCCAGACTGACATCAACTGACACAGTAAACAAAGGCTCAAACCAAAGTACTCCTGATGGACCTAGGGACATCCAGACACCATAAAAAAAGCCACACAGCCTCATGAAATCATCACCCCATCAGTGGGAATAGAGATAAATCTATTTCCCCAATAGAACATAGTTCTATTCATTTACAAATTCCTTTATCATGATTCTTCTACTCTTTTATCTGAACCTATCATTTTCAACTTATCTGTTAAGTGTATTTCTCAGAGACTTAACGTCTTTGGATTGTCCTTATGCTGGTTGGTCCCTGAAACCTAGCAATTATGTAGTGAACACCTACTCTTTAGTTCTTCGGGTCTGCCATGGACAACTAACAAAATGATGAGGATGGACGAGCTTCACCCCAAAAATAAAGAGTATCTTTAACTAAAAGCAAAAGAACTCCCTTTCTTTGCCATTTAATACCTACAACCCTTCTCAGCGTAAAGCAGAAATCAAACCCTTCAAGATTAAGTAATGAATAAAAATGGGGGGGTGGGAATAATCACTGATCAAAGCAGATTTATTGTTATTGTAGTTATTATCTTTTGTTTTTTAAGTAACTTGTAACATTGATATAAATAATAATTTTAATTAAAAAATGTAAATGGGAATGGAAACTCTGCTGAATATTGAGTTGTCATAGCAAAGTCATTAAATTCTTTCAACTCTATCCAAGTTATGTGACAATTTCTCACATTGGTTTTACACAAAAATTATTTTTAAGAATGCATTAAACTCAATTAATTTGTCTTTCAATTTTGCTGACAGTCCAAAATTTGGAAATGACCTGTCTTTTATAAAGATTTGTTACTTATTTTGGTACAAATATGGCCCAGATTTTATACTCCTTTCTATATCTTGGACCTTTGTCAATGTGACTTTGCAGCTCTTCGCATCAAGCAGTGGATTTGATTTCTCTTCTCCTTGAACATAAGCTGCTCATGGAATAGTCTTTAATTAAGACAAGGGACATTGTGCCAATACCAAACATTTGAGAGGCCTTGTGGCTTTTCACACTCTCTTGTAATCCTGTAAACCTGCCATGTGAAAAAACATGGAATAAACTAAGAGAAATAGACCCATAGGCCAGTCACCCTTTCCCCACATCATACCAGCTGACAACTAGCCAATTGCCACACTTAAGAGTTAAGCTCCCTTAACTGCCAGCTGATATCATGAATATGAGCAAATCAAGCCAAGATCACCAAGCCTGGACCATAGTGGCACAACAACACAGCTGACTCCTGAAATAGTAAGTGGTTGTTTTTTTTAGTGAACATGTTTTAGAGTGAATGCATTTTAGAGTGGTTTGTTATGCAGGCATCAGAGTCACTCACTTTCTCAAGTTTTGAAAAGGATATCAAAAATAATTTTCCAAGATTTACCATATGATAATCAAGAACATCTGTTATTTTTCAACATAAAGGCAACTTGCTTAAAAAATGCAAAAAAAACACAATATACGAAGTATCAAAATACTGTTGATTTCATTGAAACATGCAAATATAATATGTTATTAGCATTGTATTTTCTTATGTGGTTTTAGTACATTTTCATCAAAAACATGGAGTTTCACATTTAGATTACTCAATTTATGTATGATGAACATGAAATCAATTCCACTCAGATTTCTTTTTTATTTGAATCAATTTTCAAAAACACATCAAAGCTCCTTAAACCTAAAATAAATAGATAAGCAAGGCAGCTTGGTATGAGTGTAATCCATAAAGACAATGAATTTTAGAGATTTTCTTATTGCTTTGCTTTAATGGGATTCTCTCCTTCAGTAGGGATGCTCCCCAAGGCAAAGTTTGGGTGGTGCACTAAGAATAAAAAAGAAAAGAAGTTAAATATTATCATCACTCTTCTTTATATCTGATTTCAAATCATCACTATGCAAGCTTCTATCTGTCTAAGGCCATTCCTTTCCATGGAAAGAGTCTTAGTTCCCTTGATGTTACAACAAATGCTAAAAAATCATTTGGCTTAAACAACAGAGATTTATTGGCTCATGATTTTGAAGCCAAGTGAAGTCCAAAATCAAGATGTCAACAAGGCAATGATGTCTACATGAAGATGGTGGCATTCTGGGTCTGGCGAATGGCAATCCTTGATACTTGCCTTTTCTGTTTCCTTTGTCTTCAGTGTCCAGTTTCCTTTGCTTATAAGGACTTCAACCGTATTGGATTATGGTCCACTCTCATTCAGTTTGTTATTACTTTAATTAATAACAACGTCTAAGGTCATGTTTACAAATGGATTCATTCCCACAGGTACAGGGTTTGGGATGTGAACATGCCTTTTTGGGGGGATATGATTCAATCCTCAATAGAAGAAAATATGAGAAGTCTTTCAAGAAATGAGAAGGCATACCATGATTTAGGGTGCTGTGATTCAAAAATAAACTTTAAGATAACATTTCAAGTTATCATTTTGCTTTGAGTTTATACGATTCTATTTGTTTTGTTTGTTTTTCTTATGGGTCAACTCATCATGGTAGCATGTGAATGGATAAGAAGAACATCTTGACTTTGTAACATGAGAGAAGAAGAATTTTAAAATGTTCTAGGTGGGAGAGGAGAACCAAAACACTCCCAACCTAAGGGCATTCTCAGATTAATTTTATGAAAACACATATAGTTTTGTTAAGAATTTGGACATTGATTCACGTATAGCTAATTATATTTGTGAAATTCTTGAAATGTTTGGAATATCCAGGATAAACAAAACTCTCATGTGAACACTATTGGATTAGATAGAGTATATATAGTCAACAAAGGACTAAACCTGGGAGATAAATTTGAGGCATTACCATTAATGGCTTCCAGTATTGAAAATGCCCACTAGGAGTTATTCATCCCAGTACCCTTCTGTCCCTCTGCTCTTCATGTAGCTATACGGGTGGTGCAAACCAGAAAGCATCATGTAGCCTCTTCCTACCAGTGATATCTAGTGTGATTCTGAGCAAGTCACATCTGCCTGTGCCTCTTTCACGTATTCTTATAAATATGAAGTAGATTAATTCTTGTATTTAGAATAAAACTTAGCACATAGAAAATGCTCAGTAATATGAGCAAATATTATTATAATTATTATTATTATTCAACATAAAGAAAGCTTATTACTCAGAAACCTTTTCTCACATTTGTTAGAACTCTGGTTTGACTTCAGAGTCTATGTTCTTCAGGAAATTAGGGGCTCTTGAATATGGATGGGCAATGTTGGAAGACACGTTTATATATTTCATAACAGCAATGTGAACACTGGCTTATAGAGGCAATGCTCACATGCAACATAAAATGTTCTGGAATTCATAATGATTTCTGGAAGAAATTGTATTGCATTACAATACTGCATCAATTGGAGTAGTCCCCTCCCTTTGCTTATGTTGTATAGTCATCCATAATTGTTTCTGTCCCAAGATAGGGTACTTTTCTTGATATCCTATCGCTATCCCACAGAGATAAAGGATGATTTCAGAAAGCTTAAGGAATGTAGCCTGAGGGACATACAAAATATATAAAGCCTGTAACATTTTCCATCACTGCATCTTCAGAAACAGGGGAAACAGTGTCTGACCCACAGGTTGGTTGTTTGGACTAAATTCTGGTTAATGGAGAATGGATATGAGTGATATGTGCAGAGAGAGCTGGACAGTTGTTTTCATTTTTCTCCTCATTGGGTTAATTAAATATAGCCATATGTAAGAGAAGAGAAAATTGTAAAAGAGGTGAATTAAAGTTTTTTCTTATAAATCTCTGTTTCAGCTCTCTTTTAATTAAAGAATGTTTTAAGAAAAATCACGATTTTGAGAATTCCTTCATGGAAATATTTTTCTCTTTGAGTATTATAAAGTATGCTAGAGAGGTAATGGGAACAATTTAATCTTCAGAACAAATATCCTGTAATTACTATTAGTATGAGAAGGAAAACAGTATAAACAAAATGGAAAGCATGCATTATTTAATTTTTTTCAATCATTTACCCTAAACTTTACCCATGGAACCTAGAAGAGAAACATGGAGATTCACCTAACAGTCACCTAGATGCTGAAGGTGAAAGTGGCAGTAAGAGATACTCAGGGGTGTTAATACATAGACCCAGGCATGTGAAGAACCTCTGAAGTAGAAAAAAGAGGAATCGTTTTGGTCTGTAAAACACATTTTGAAATGCCGTTTGAAGGGAGGGCTTCTCACATGTATTACCATATTGACATTTGTACCAGATAATTCTTTATTGTAGAGGTGCTGCTTTGTGCATACAGTGTAGGATGTTTAGCAGCATCCTTGGCCTCTATCCGCTAGACACCAGTAGCACTTCATCCAACTGTCATAACCAAAAATGTCTCCAGATGTTGCCAACGAACTCTTGAGGAGTACACTCATTCCTTAGTGTGAACAAGTGCTTCATGGGTTTGCAACATCCTGATATTTAACCTTTAGTCTTGACAACAGGAAAAGGTTTTCAATATTTTGTACTACTTTGATCTCAAAGAAAGTAAATGAATCAATTTTCTAAGTCAGTGAATAGAGAAAACCATGCCATCAGAATCATTCCTTGTTTTCAAGCAGGGATTTCTATATGCCTGTATACTTGACCTATTCTAAATCAGTTAAAGAATGGAGGAAATACTTTGTTGTCTTGGTTTCTCATCCAGATTCTCTTCTGCCCATAATAATCCAGCTGATTCATCTATAGTCATTGATGTACAATCAGGGTCAGGAGGGAAGGGTCCTTATTTGTATGGGCTATTTTCCAGGACTTAGAAGTATCTTCTTCCAATTAAAAAAAATGCTACCGTCTTGCCCAACTATACCCCATAAACACTTATATTCTGTGAAAATTCAGACAAGTTTGCATAGTCATCTATAAAACAATAGAGATAAAATGTTTCTATTTCAAAGATATTATGAGGATTCAATATACAATGCAACTTATATAGGCATGCATAAAACTCTGTCTGCATAACAAAGCTCACTATTTTTTAACTTACAATGTTATCAAGTTAGTTTTCAAATCATCAAAATTATCTTTTAATAGCTGCATAGTTTTTCATCATACTTATGTGAAATCGTTTTGACTAGTTCCCTCTTATTTAATACTTAACTTACTTCTAAGACTTGATATAATAAATGATGCTGCAATATATCAGTAGGCATTTTTGTTAAAAATTACTATTCAGATATTTGATCAATTCTTGCAATAGACTGTAAATAGTTAGATTAATTTCTCAAAAATATCTCTTAAGGGCTTTGGGGTCATAGTTACAAGAAATTACAGAGTTACAGGTATATATACTAAATTATCCAATTCACTAAACTCAGGCCAACAATGAAGTTAAGAATGAACAGAGTAACTATGCCAATGTTTTTGAGAAAATGCTATTATATAGTATCAAAACTATTTTCTTCATCCAAAGATATCAATGCAAAATGAAAACTTGGGGGACAGCAGTCTTAAATAACTATTCCATCACTTCCATGGGGAAAAGTGGATTTGAAGCCATGGAGCAATAAAGCTAATTAAACAATAATTTAATTTATTTCTAATGATTCAATGTCCCTATAGTGTGGAAGATGAATGTAAAGAATCATATAGGATTCTGTAGATGTCAATAATTTTAATGTTTCTGTGTAATCTGTGAAACAGTGAGTCTTATGCATTGGTATTCTACTGTTTCTGAACTCCTCCTAAACTTGACAAAAGAAATGTCCTGTATCTTTTTGACAAAATTAAGTTACAAAATTCTTGTCATGTTTATTTTTAGGAGAAAGCAAAAACTCAATTTTTTATTTATAATGAATATGACTTTTAGTTTAGCTGTTTTTCCAACCCCAAATGAAGTGGTGACATGGACAAGGGAAACTGCAGCTCTGTGTCAGAGTTAATTTCTTCTGGGATTGTCAGACTTCCCTGAGCTGAGCGTCTTCCTCTTCCTGGTCTTCCTTCTCATCTATGGAGTCACAGTGATGGGCAACCTGGGCATGATCACAGTGATCCAGGCCAGCTCTCAGCTGCACACCCTCATGCACTTTTTCCTGAGCCACTTGTCCTTTGTGGATTGCTGCTACTCCACCACAATTGTGCCAAAGATGCTGGCCAATATCTTAGACAAAGTAAAGGCCACTTCCTTCCTAGGATGCGCTGTACAATTCTACTTGTTTGGCACATGTGTGATCACTGGCATCATCCTGCTAGCAGTGGTGGCCTATGGCTGCTTTGTGGCCATCTGTTACCCACTGCTGTACATGCTGGTCGTGTCCCAGAAGCTCTGTTTGGGCCTGGTGTCTGCCTGTTATTTCTGTGGAACAGTGTCTTCTCTTGATTCACATGTGTTTATCTCTTGAGATTCCATCCTATAGATCAAAAGTGATTAAACACTTTTTCTGTGATTTACCCCCTTTCTTATCACTTGCCTGCTCTGATGTGTCTTTGAATGAACTGCTGATAGTTATTGTGGCCATTTGCTATGAGATCATCACTATCGTGGTCATCCTCACT
This sequence comes from Cabassous unicinctus, assembly GCA_029593785.1. NCBI lineage: Eukaryota > Metazoa > Chordata > Mammalia > Cingulata > Chlamyphoridae > Cabassous > Cabassous unicinctus. The sequence continues at coordinate 24,087 of JAQZBX010026833.1, forward strand.
TCCTATTTGTTTATTCTCATCACCATCCTGAGGATGAGCTCTGCAAAGGGAAGACGCAAAGCCTTTTCGACCTGCACCTCCCACCTCACAGCAATCATTGTCTTCCATGGAACAATCCTTTTCATTTATTGCAGGCCCAGTTCTGACTACAGTCTGGAAACTGAGAAATTGGCCACAGTGTTTTATATTTTGGTAATTCACATGCTGAACCCCATGATCTATAGCCTGAGGAACAAGGATGTGAGAGCATCTCTCACTAGACTGGTGGATTCCAAAATATCTTCCTAGAGACTTTTTTTTAAAAACAGAACTCAGATTTCCAAATAGGATTCTGGTGGAGGGAAGAGTAGGTGGGCTGCAGTGCTACACTGTAGAGAATAATAAGGAGCAATGTAGTTATGAATGACTCTTTTTTGATTTACATATATTTGTGCCTTTTCAATTTCTAAGAGTAACATTGAGCATATTTCAAAATATGCCTCCATATTTTTTTTTTCTTCAATTGGTTTTGTTTAAACTTTATATGGACTATGGTAGTACTAAGACTCATGCATTTAGGTAGCTGTAAAACTTTCATAAATCTAATGAATAATTCATGAGAATTACACTTTATTTCCATAACCATTGGGTAAACTATGATTCTTTTCAAAACTGCAATCCTGTTTTTTAAAAGGCATATATTAGTAATTGTTATTATAATCGTTATCAGTAGGAGCATTTGTTATTCTCCTTTTTCTTTTACTTCTTGTATTCATATTTACCCTATGATCTAACAATTCTGGATCAAATTCTTCCTGTAGCTTATGAGTGGATTCCCTGGACTCTGCACGTGTTCTTTACATCTGTCTGCATTTGCTGAAATGCCCTTCCTTCAGCATTTCTCTACATGCCCAGATCAAACCTCTCCGCTCTGTCACAATTACTATGTGCCAATTGATACTGTAATTGTATTTCCATTTTGTTTCATGTCAGTCTCTATATTATTTACTTTTAAAAAATTTCTCAACTTCTACCAATAGCGATGTGAGAAAAGCGATAAGCTTGAGAACATGAAATAATGGGCTGGGGTTTTGACCATGATTTTTTCATTTAGTAAGTAATTTAATCTATCCAATTCTCAAATTCCTTAAGTTTAATCATTGGATAATCCAGGCAACCTCACAGCATTATATTGAAATTGAATTATGACCATATGTTTGACATTTGACAGCTCATTGGGACATAAAATGTTCTTAGCTAATGTCTGTTTAAATGAAATTTTTGAGGCTTGGAGTTTTTTATCTTTCTCTCTGACGATTATTCGCATATTATAGTTTCTTTATATTTTTTATTAAATTGATGAATGAGTAAATACTGGTGAATAAATGGCATATATATTAGACTTAATATATGAACTTAGAGCATTATATTGAATTTCAAGAATTGCAAACTGCTTAAAATTGTCCCACATTATCATGAGTATTATGATTCAGGTTTTACTCACTAAAATGAATCCCTAGAGCAATTTAATATATGGAATTTTAGGTAGCAGAAGGATGAAAGAACACAAAAAGGATACTGTGTATTCATGTACTGATTATTAAATGCAGAGGACAGCTATTATGTTTGATACTGGGAGGCAATAAAGAAGAGTTATCATTACCAGGTACTAAGAGCTTGAAGACGTGCTCTACTCAGCTGCTATTAAATGCTTGAAGAAGGGTCATGGTTGTCAGGGTACTGAGCCTCTGGGGATGGATTAGTCCTCAGCAGTGTTCAAACCTCTGGTGGCAAGTCCCAACAGTCTTTCAACACTAAAGTCTGCTGCTCTCACCTGTGAAAAGAGTGGTGAAATGATAAGAAGCTGTTAGACACAGCCAAGTGTCTATTTCTGCTGGATTTACATAAACAGTATTTGGAAAACAAGAAGGAATTCCCTTCTCCTTTTCTGTCCACATGTTTCTAATCCTCCCTTTTTTCCTTCCCCCTTGGCCTCTACTTAGCAGAAACTAAAGGGAAGACAGCTGACAAAAGTGTCTGGGGTGTGCATTGTGTACACTCCCAGAAACATCATCACAGCCTAAAGAATGGAAAGGAAGACATGGAAATGAGACAAAGGCAGCAAACACAGCTTGCACTCTACTATGCAAGGAAGAAATGCTTTAACCTCTTATTATCTCCCTTAACACTAATAAATCTCTCTAGCACTGAACACTTAAGTAAGCCTCAAGACTTTATTTCATTATATTGAGCATAGATGCAATAGATACTTTTTAACACTTGTAAACCAAATGTGATGCCAGTGGTGGTGTTGATTATTGCACATTAAGATCTAGGTAACTGAAGTTCCATGGTTCCAATTCACAAAGTAAATCTAATGCTCCCCCCAAAATTTTTATAAAGTAATTAGCCTTGAGTGTTTCCTTGGCTGTTTATAGTTATACTAAATGAGGTGAAACTCTTTGGGGAAGCTTGATTCAAAATGAATTTTATTCATCAATAAAATATTAGCTTAGCAGTTGGTGACCTCAGTGACATGATAGCATTGAAAGAATCATTCAGAATTAGGAAGTGGCTGAGTGAACAATAACAAAAAAAATTTTTTTATGGAAACATTTCATTTACAAAGATTTTTAAAATTGTTTTTTGTGAGATTTCTGTTCAAGCACTTTGCCATATTTTTACTTCATAGTAATGTTTTCATAATGATTTGCAAGATATTTTACATTTTAAGAACACTGATCCTAAAGAATATATTGAAAATATACCACAGTTTGGTGTATTTCATTTAATGGTATGTATTAGTCATGCTTCTTAATGTATAGTTTGCTTATTTCTGTTTTAAATTCAAAGAATAAAATCAGAGAAAATATATTATGTCCTATTCTACATTTTATCTTGAATATGTTTTTTCAACTTAAAGTATAATGTCTTCAACTTATTTATTTGAGTTTGTATGTTTCTTCAGATTGATTTCCTACAAAGTAATTGTCTAACTCTTTTTAACAAATTGTATACTAATTTTCACAAAGCTATTTATTGAGAATCCTTTCCTTCTCTATTTGTTTGCAATATATCCCTTAATATATATGATATCCTTAAATAAACTATGTTCTTAGTAGTGATTCTTTCCCTCAGGCCCTAGATAATATCACACAGCCCCCACCTCATTTTCTTTGACAAAGAGTAAACTAGTCACTAAAGGACAAATATTGCATGATCTCACTGATATGAATTAAGGATATTGAGCAGACTCACAAAGATTGAGTCTGGATGATAAGTTACCAGGAGTTAGAAAGGGTGTATAGTGTCATTACCTAATGCTCAATCTGGTCAGAATCTATGATAAGCTGGATGGAGCTGATTTGGCAGTGGATTGGGGTGATGAATTGTGGGGTCGACAGTGCTGGAGTGTGAGGGTGACTGGGGTTGGGGGGTGGGTTGGGCTGTCCATGGAACTGGGGAGAGGGATGGAAGAAGGAACAAGTCAATTTTGGCTAGGTAGATGTCTGTGGTTCAGAATACAATTGTAAGAATTGTTTTTAGCAAATATGGCAAGGAAGGGTCACTGGTGCAGGATATTGGTGGCAGGGGATGTGCAGGGAAGGGCACACCTGAGGTATGCTTCTATGGAATATGAATGTACTCACCTTCTAATAGGGTATTATCTCAGTGGATGGAGACCCACACAATAAACAAGAAAATATCAAATGCCAATTCTGGGGAGTCTTGCTGCATTCTCAGAAAGAGGGACAAGAATATCTTGAATATATAGGCCAAGCCTAATAAAAGACAACTGACAAATATGCCAAGCCCTCAATATTAATGCATGTACTTTTTGGCTTTATTCTTGTAAAATTGAAATTTACCCAAATAATAACCATTGTCTAAGAGTTGCCCCCTGAAAACCTCCTTGTTGCTCAAATTTGGCCTCTTTCTAAGCCAAACTCAGAAATGATATATAGTTTTTAATGCCACTTACATTCAAAGTACAAAGTTTTCTTTAATTGGAGCCATGAAATAAATTGATAATATGTGATGCAATAAAACGAACCTTTTCTCTTCTATTAGTCATTGCCTTTATTAAATGGATAGACATGTATTGTGCCTCTAGCTAGGTACAATAACCATCAGTGGTAGGAGGATATTTACAATTTAGAAAAGGTTAAACATGACTTTGAATTGGAAAACATTGCAGATTTCCTTGAAAATGTTTTTCTGTAAAAGTTCATGTTATTTGGTATTCACAGTCCAAGAAGTCAATTAACCCATCCATATCAAAATTTGCTAATCTTAGACTAAAATACACTTTTTTTTTCATTGTCCAATTGAAGAAATTTGTTAGATCCATTCTGAATTCCCCAAGGGTATACTGAGATCTTACAGAAACTGTTTAGTGAGTGTATATCAAGTTATAAGTTCAAATAATAACTTATAACTAACTGGCTATTATGTAAATTTGAACCAAAATCTGAAAATCTAGTTTACTTATTTTTGGGAATTTCTTTGATGTAGATTCTTGCTCATTTCTTAGCTCTGCCTTTATCCTTATCTTTTTTTTTTTTTACCATTGTGGGTAAAAATCAAATTTTTCACAATACAAACCAATATTTGTAAAATGATATATAAACATATATATGCATATATGTATATT
>JAQZBX010026834.1:0-23020 GCA_029593785.1 Cabassous unicinctus
GTAGAGGACCATCATATATTCAGTCTCCCTGTTTACTTTGCCAACTGTTATCAGAGGGGCACAATGAAACTTAGCCACTTATTTCCTTTGATAGTGATGAGGCATTAGCTCCAATCAGAACTTGATCTTCAAAATTCAAGTCCTTTGCTATTAAACCATGACTTTTCTTACAAAATAACAATAAAAAGTTTTGCAAACAAAACATAAAGCTAAAAATTCCCACTCATCTACTAAAATTGACTTAATAATAACATTATTATTCTTTTTCATATTTAATCTTTTTATTGAAGTTTATCATTTATACATGAACATACATAAACAATAAGTGTATAGTAAAATTTGTGAACTTACAAAACAAACATTCATATCATCATACAGGATTCCCATACAATAACCCACCGCCACCAACTTGCATTGTTGTAAAAAAATTGTTACAAATTATGAAAGAACATGTTCAACATATTACTACTAACTATAGTCCATATCTTACATTTTGGTTTATTTTTCCCCCAACCCACCCGGTTATTAACACCCTTACATTATGCCTATTTCTTCTTTCTATTTAAGACTACAGAAAGGCAAATGCTATATTATTATTACAACTAGAGTAAGTATTTTAGCAATGTGGAAACAATAGCAATTAAAATTCTGTGTACCTCAAGATAATACACTTACTTTAAAAGTTCCTCAGGCTGTGTATTTCTTTTTAGAATATTGATAAAAATAAGACTAAATTGTCTTCTCTACTCTTGTGGTTACACTGACATTATTTATATAAAATGAAGACGTATTGGTGCAAATGATACAAAACTGCATAAAAATTATTATAGCAATTATTAAACAGAAAGTTTTAAATGAAATGCTAAACAAAACTTAAGAGACTTATAGAGTGGTAGCATGCACATTTAGCCTAGAATCCGCTTCTCTTATGTGCTATTTTCTGCATTATTGACAGAAGAGGGATAAGATATGATACAATGAAAAGAAAGCATGGTCTTTTCTATCTTCCAGAAATGTGGAGCCAATAGAGCAAGGTGATTCTATGTAGAATCTTCAGATTCAAGATTTAACCTGTGCTTTTCCATTACCCTTCTTGATCTGTTTCCTCATCTTCTGAGATCAGATGAGATTGGGTGAATGGAGGATGGTATGGCTGTTGTTTTCTCATTTTGGAGTATGAGAATTACAGTGATCAAGACAATGCCCGTCTCAGAGCTTCATAGCCTGGATCAAGTAAGTTCATTCATGAAACTCTCTTACTGTAGTGCCTGGCATTAAGTCAGCCCTCAAGAAAGGTAAGAGTATATGGCTATTGTCATTAATAACAATATTTAAATGCTACCACTTAACTAGTTGTGTGATCAAAGCCAAAGCTTCCTCAACCATATAATGGGGAAAAACATCTCTTTCAGGGATGTGAATTTGAAGATTTTATAGAAAATACTTTTAAAATGATGGGTATATAATAAATTCAATTGTTAGAACTCTTTTTAATATAAGTTATAAAATAAATTACCTTAGTTATATTTTGAAAATATTTCTTTATTTGATAGTGTTAGGGTGACATCTAAACCTTATTTACATAAATATGAAATGTGTTGATATGTCTTACTTATATATATTTGATTTCTTAATGATGATCAGTTGATATTTTTATGTTATTTCTGATGAACAAACAAACCGTGTAGCTAAGCTCAATTTTTTTTCAAATTTATTTTAGCAGCAGAAAAGAAAAAATTTCTAAATATTAAGTGTTATGTAGAAGACCAATAGTAATTAATTAATTAATATATTAACTCTGTCATAAATATTTCATGATGATTACTATGGGCCAGTCCTAGACAATATATAAAAGATATAGCTTAAGTGGAACACCCGTGGGCAAAGTTGGGTGAAACATTGGTAATCTCACTTGCTCCTCTTTGTCTCTTCAATTTTTGTCACTCTTGAGGCATTTTCATTGACAATCTAAGTTTCTGTGGGGGCATAAATTGAACACCAGTGACACAGAGTAGTATTTTTCAGTGTATTTGACAAAACAGTATCAAATATTTTGTGGAATGTGAGTATTTAACCTATGCCATTTACTGCTCTAAATTTTTCCAACAAATTAATTCATATGATTCTCTCAATAACCCCTTTATTCCCATTTTACCAATGAGGAAGTTACCTGTAAATTTAATAATTTTCCAAATACCATATGACTAGTAAGTGGTAGAGATATGATTTAAACCTAAGTAGTCTGGGCTAAATTATTTTTCTACATTCTTAAAAAAAAAATCAAAGATGGTATTAATACAGTTATATAATTTTAGTGTTATGACTTTAAAATAATTTATTCTATTACTTATTTTTAATAACTTAATTTAAAATCTCTTGAAAGGATCATTTTCCCTCTTCCAGTAATGTTTCTCATCATTTGGTCCCTTTGATTTTTAAAGTTCTATTAAAATCTTTAGTCCATTTGTCTTAGATCAGCAGAATCCCCTGAGGCTATAGAGAACACATATAATACCTTTTTACATGACACCTCTTCATATATTTGGAGATGTTTGGCTTCACTCAACAGAGGGTAGTCTAGTGTTAAATCTTCAGTTCTTTGAACTATATTTTATCACTTGGCATCAAGTTTCCTTTAACCCAGCTGGTCTCTTTTTTGCTGAACACAATCTAGAAGGTCTATACCTCCTTTAATATGCTGTACCCAGAACTAATATTTCTAACATCATAGATGGAAAATTCCCATCAGATCAATTCCCATCAGATTTTATTAGTAGTTTCCCCTAGAAGTCACACTGTATTTTTCATGCTATACTAAAAGTACTATCACTTTTGAGTCTTTTTCATGTTGCTATTCATTTATAGTATCCCTCTCTAGTGCCTTTGGAATTAGTTCTATAAATACAGATGCCTGTATGTAATTTCCTCTTGTCAGAATCTTTCTATTGCTCTAGCCTGCCAAGACATATTCCAATTTGGTCATCCAACTGACATGCTTTCCTTTATGATTTGGGGTCATGCATACACTTGATAAATATGCCCACTAGGACTTCATCTAAATCAATGAAATTAAATCCTAAGCACCGTAAGACTTAATCCTTTAGACCATCCTTCCATACACTTTGAACATCTCACTCACATATTGAACAAATAAATTTGATACAAACAATGACTGTGAATTGAACAGTGCCAGTCACATAGGATTTGTCAGAACAAGATGAGCACAGTTCTTTCCAATAGTAAGTTTACAACTTACCTTCTATACATCACTAGAAATGTTCTTCAAGATTTAAATCAACCCATTAACAATTAGTATGTGGATTCGGACATTAAATTGGGTACTAATTTACCTAATTGCACTATTATTCAATCTGAATCTTTTATCCTGACGTTCAAGCTATGAGACACTGTAGAGTGATTTACCAAGACTCCAAAACAATACATCTTACACATTTTCATTGACCTAGAGATCCCGTAAAAAAGAAAATGAATTAAACTGATATGACTTATAATTTAGGAACTCATTCTGACTCTGCCTTTTACTAAGCCACTCTGCTTCTCAAGCTACACCTGCTTTTGTCCTGTTACTGGTAATATTTCATCATCTAGCCCAAGAAACTACAGGGACTCATCACCTTTTGGCCTGGAATATAACTTGAAAGTGCATTTGATTGGTTGCAAATTTTCATTTAATTTTTATTTTTGTAAACCCTGTCTTGTCTTGACACTTATAGGTTATGTACTTCCTCTAAACATTCTTTCTTTTGTGGAATATGAGGCATAGTGATTTCTTTAGGACACCTCTTATTTTTCTCTATCTGAAGAAAGAAGTGCATATTGTGCATATTGTACAGCAGGAAATTTTTGGTCAGATTATTCAAAATTAAGATATATCTTATTCAAAGATTAAAGTCAATGTAAAGAAATAATTCATCAGACATCTAGGGAAGAGAAAGCAAGATACAAACAAGGAAGTAAAATGAGACAGATTCCATAATTTCTCTGCACTAATATGTTGTGACTAAAAACAATGGCACAATTTCTAAAAGTTTGAAAAGAAAAAGAGGATAAGCCAATGATTTTACAGCCAGCTAAGAAATCTTTCAAGTATAAATAGACTGGGGAGATATTTGCAAAGATGAAAGAATCAAGGTATTTAAGGAATATATGAATTGAATCAAATAAAGACCCAAATATAGGAAGCCTTATAAATGATCTTGATGAATATTTACTTTTCTTAAAAAGAGAAATAAACATCTGAACCTAGATAATATAAATATAAACGTTAAGAGGGATTGTAATATGTGGCATGCTAATGTTTTTCTCTTTTAGAATAGAAGTTAAGTGATGATCCTACTCTCCAGTTCACTGGACTCACCCAGGACAACTAGCAAGGAGATAATGGTGGAAAATGCCCATCCCAAGGAACAGAGTGTCTGCAACTGCAAGCAAGATAGTTCCATCCATCTACCCCATGGAATCTAAGCCCCTTCAATTAGAAGCAGAGTGGGCATCACCATCCCCAAATCCTCAAGATTGGGGAGTGAACAATGGACTAAAGTAGACTTATTATTATTCTACTATAGATGTTATTATTCTAGCAATGGAAGAACTTTTAGCATTGATATGGAGGCAGTGGCCACCAGAGGTTCTGAGGGGAGGGAGAGGGAAAAATGGGTGTAGTGTGGGGGCATTTTCGGGACACTGGAATAGTCCAGCATGGCATTGTGGTGACGGATACTGGCCATTGTATATCTTGTCATAGTCTGCAGAATTGAGTGGGACTGAGTGTAGACTATAGTGTAAACTATGGTCCACGGTTGGTAGCAGTGCTTCAATATGTGTTTGATTGTAGCAAATGTGCCACACTGATGGAAGATGTTGTTAGTGTGGGAAAGAGTGGGAGGGGGAAGGAGTGTGGCATGTGGGAGTCCCTTATATTTTTTGTGTAACATTTATATAATTGAAAGCTTCTTTAAAAATTTTAAAAAAATTAATAAAAAAAGAAGTTAAGTGATGTCTGTGATAAGTGTTGATTCATACCTTTTAATCGTATTTTCTTAGCCTCAAGTCATTTTTAATATATAATGTCTCCATGGCGAGGAAATACTTATTTGAACTGAAATACTCTTTATGCTGCATTTCAGATGTCTTATTCTTATAAATAAAAGTAAAATTAAATTTAATAATTTTATTATAATAACTTTAATGGTAAGCTCCAATTTACATAAAATGTTTCTCTCTTTCTGTTTTTCTGTCTATTTTAAATATGCATAGGGAAATATTCAAAATGAGCTTTACTCATAGTTAATGATTATTTCTGTATGGAAAGACTTGATGTGATTGTTGTATCTTCCTTTTTGAGATTTTATGCATTTTTTAAATGCTTTAACATAAAATCAATGGAAATATAGATACAAAAATAATGGAGTAATTTTATTTAAAAAACAAACAAACTGGAAGCAATTAACCTGGGATGTTAACTCTTTGTGTTGGGAATATAGATGTACTGGCTTTCTGATTTTTCCCTCTGTTCCCAATGTGTTCTTTATTTTTGTGTGCCCTTTATGTTCTGGGACCCTGATCTCTTCATAGGGCAAGAAGGAGATTTGGAGTGTTTGTTCCCCACTTCCTATCATGGTTGACAGTATTTTCTTCAGAGGCTAGCTCCATTCATGTCTGAAATTCTAATAAAAGCAAACAAACAAACAACTAAAAAAACCCACAACAACCTAATTGAAAGCTCCAGCCCTCCCTGGGCTCCAGTAGCTCTTTAGGCTAAGAGGGTACTAATGGCTTCCCACTGTTGCCAGTCTTTTTGTCCTCAACATCCATTGTTCATTGCCTTACCGTAGTAAAATTTCTTCAACTATCTAATTTGTATTCTGTTTCCTTCAGGACTCTTATTGATAGAATAAATAATACATGATATTTTATTTTGTATTTCTGATTTTGTTTTTTTAATTAACAAAAACAAATAAATGTTTTCATAAATTCTTTGTGGTAGGCTGTAGGGTTTTACTTTAACATTGGTGTTGTGTATACATGGCTCAGTTATAGGGGAAAAAAATCGAACACTTTAGCAGTTTGCAGCAAAATTTTTATTCATGAGGATAGATATGGTGTTTGACAAAACATTTTATTTAAGCATTTTATTGTGTAAGCAGACTGGAAATATTGATTGAGTTCATTTTAAAGTGCTATTACTATTTATTGTTATTTATCATATTCTAGGTGAGGTAAAGTAGAATGGAATTATACTTGGACAATTCGGCATTCTCTGATGTTGAAAATCTTGCTGCCTAATCTACACAGAGTTTCACACGCACGTTTTTCCTAAGAGATTTTTACCTGTAATGCCAATGCTACTGGTGAATTTATATATATTGAAATATTTCAAATAAAAGTGGCAGTAGATAACATTGAAAGGAACATATTAGCTCAAAGCAACTCTTCTCCTCTCCCACCCCCACTGCCATCAAATATTTTCTCACCCTTACCTCTTAAACTCTGAATTTAGCTGGGATTTGAGGTAACTGCTGGGAAGTATTAAAACTCATTATTTGGTTGACCAGAATATTTGCCCTCTCTTATTTTCCAATAATCCTTTCTGAATGATTTACTTAATATTTTTAAAAGCTGTGTGGCACTGCAGCAGAGTACAACATAGGACAGGAATTGTAGTTATCATTTCAGATGAGGTGTGTTGAAAGAGTTCAGGATGATGCAGTTGGCAGCTCTCAGGACTTTTCTTTTTATTATTACCATCTGTGTCAACTTGGAGCTCCCATTTCAGAGAGGACAAGAAAAATGAAGCTGTGGTTGTGTTTTGAGGAGATCTTTTTTTCATTATGATTTACCCTGGTAGACACACTAAGTACACGAATGAAACTAAAAAATTATTTCAAGCTTTTGCTGCATATTGCATGTTACTATCTGCCTGTACAATTTGTATTTAAAAAGTTTTATCCTCTATACAGTTTTCTTATGTATATTTCTTTGAGAAGCAGTAATAGTGATGGTAAAAATATTTTACTTTCTTTATTGAACCTGGTGAAATTTGCAATATAACATTTACAGCAAATATATTATTATTGGCAAAAAATCTGTTTCGTTTTTATAACAAAGTACCTTGGCAGTCAAAATGAGCAAAGAATAAGTATTGTGCAGCCTATATGAAGAGATTGGAATACTAAACTATTTGGAAGGAACTTGACTCATTTCAGGGAATTTACGTAGGCCACAATTAACCAAAAATGAAAATGTTAAGAGTCAACTTTTAGATTTTAAGGAAAGTACATCACTTGAGAACTTTATTGTAGGGGTACACTGAAAAACATCAATTGCACCTATAAGTCATAGGGATAAAAAAGCTAAACTGAGAAGTTTCTTCTTAATAATATCTTAACAATACACACTAAGTCATTTTCATGCAGTGAAACCAGAAAAGCCCTTTTATTACAGCATTCAACTATAGCAAATGCCATTTCATATATGAGAATGGTTTAGATTTTAATACCAGAAACAGACTACAGATTCTGATATTAGGTTATGTATACTTATACATAGTTTAGTTATTCAATAAAAGTTTATGGTTATTATTACAGAATGTGGGCACAGTCATATTCAATTAATATTTTCATTGCTAATAAGTCCTGAATAAAGAATGTTAAATATTAACTGTTTGAGCAAGTTTCAGCTAAATAAGTAGCATTAAGATTCAAATGTGCAAATACACATCATTTCATTGGCCTTATTCCTGATGCAGTGTATTCACTTGATAAGTTAAAATAGTTAAAAAACACTTCTCACTTCACATATAAGAGAATCCAGAAACAAACTTAAGGGATAGATGAAAGACCCGGTGGAGTCAATACGAAATCTTTCAGTAGTGGACCTCACTACACTATCTCTTATCTCTGAAATTTTGATAATGTTTTATGGCTCTCAGGTTAATTGTAAGTTCAAGTTGAAATGTCTAGAAATTCATTCACAAAAGCCATCATAATTATTAAAATCAACTGCCCATTTCTGCAAATGAAATGTGGATTCTACAAGGACTGAAATAAGTACAAGTGGTGATGTCGCTTGAGGAGGTTCAGTTGAACTAGTACATCTCCTCACTAAGATATCCATAGATTCATTAATTTTGTAATGGAGACTTTTAATCCATGAAAGGTAGAGATACTAACCCAAATTGAGGTTTCTTCTGATATATTCTTACCTGTTTTGATGGAATTAATAAGGCCAATGGAAGACAGAATGGATAAAAAAAAAAAAAAGGAGTTACCTGGAAAAACTGAGGAAATTATCTGGAAATGAAGACACGAGAAACAGTCTTACACATAAGGAAACTGATTTGAGGTGACATATAGTGAAAGTCTGTACTTGTACTTGAGTCCACTTTCAACAATATACCTCTAGCGACCACAGAAGCCCTATGAAATCCAACCCACAGCACGTAGGTACCAGTTATTACAAGCTGCTTGAGTAGAGAGAAGATGCACTGAAGAATGAATGAAGTTCAGGATGCTCCAATGGTGCCAAGTGTTAAGCTCCATAAGAAAGTTAGCAGCATGGTGGATGGGTAGAGTCAATTTTACAGTGATGTGAATCTGGAGATAGGTTCCCATCACTCTAATGACTGAGTTTACGACAGCATCAGTGTAAGGGATCTGTCCCAGTGACAGTGGACAATTCCCATATCTGTATGAGCAGCAGCTAGGACCAAAAGATAGCTGTGGCAAGCAGCATCAAAAGGTATACATGAGACAAACTCATGGGCCCTTTTGGTGATTCTAAGAAAAATTCAAAGAAAAGTAAATACTGAGGCCCTTAAGTAAGGTTGATTTTTATTCTATAACCCAAAAATAAGTGGAAAGGTGACCTAGACATGCAGGCACTCAATAAAATTTATTGAATAAATAATAACTCTCACTGGACAAGAAGCAAATATGCCAACTCTAGCTGTAAACTTCCCTAATGTGAACATAGTGATTTGTGCTACTCGATTAGATTTAAGTGAACAGATACCTCCATCACACTAATTAATTTATTACTAACTCTAACTTAATGAAAGTCTCTGTTATAATACAAAATTACTAGCAAACAGTCAATGAACGTAGAAAAACATAAAAAGAAAAATCAGTGTGCAATTATTCTGATTAGGCCCTGTCATAAAATATAGTGGATTACTAAGGAATTAATTCAAGATTTTCCTGATAATTACCAGCTGGAAAAATGTCCAATCTAGCATTTTCCTGTTTTCTCTATCTCAAAAACTGGAACAACTCTCAATCCCTTCTGTGCCTAAGGAAATATCCTTGATCCTCCTCTCTTATTTCAATCTTCATAGCAAATGCATCTGGACTCCTGCCGATTTTACCTTTTATGCATCTCTCACATCTATTCATTTCTCAGTACCTCCACTACAAATAACTTGGGCCAAGTCATCACCTCTGGTTTGGACTATTGCGAAATCCCCCCATCTAGTTCATTTACTATCTTGCAAAGAGACTCGTATCCTCAAAGGGCAAAATAGATCATGTCATTGTTCACTGCTGCCCCCAGTCTGCATACTCCCGATCCCCTTTACTGTCTTGCTATTTTTCCCAAAGTATTTATCACCTTCTAACATACAGCATAATTTACGTATTTATTCTCTTTGCTGATAAATAAATGCAAATGCCTACAACCTATAGGAGACAATAAATATTTGTAGAATGAACTGTTGAATGCCCTAAGAAAGCAAACCAAACTTTTTAACATGATGAACAAGCTCCTGCATTGTCTCACCATCCTGCTTCTCCAGCCCCAAACCACAGAAGTTTCTCCTCATTTTTTCTACTCTAAGCTCAGTGGCTCGCCAGGATTTGGTAAAGGAGAAGGGGCAGCGGGATTCCTATGTCCATAGGCAATGGTCTGTTAAAGTGCCAACGAAGCATAGGTGTTTGTACATTTCAGTGCAGGGCAGTCCAGCAGTTACATAGAACACAATTACATTATACTATTGACCAGAATATTTAACCCCAGCAGTACTGCTGCGTCTTTCTTCTTTGGTGAACATAAATGTTTTGCCTTCATAACTTCCAAGCATTCCATAGTTCCCATTTTAGTCATCAATTTCTTGATGAAATCTTCCTTTAATGATCATAAACTGATAATTAGAAATGATTTCATCTGTTTCATTTTAATTATTTCTTTGGGATGCTAAGATAGTACTTTAAAATATTGGGGACATTTTTCTTCAAGGAATTCTCATTCTGAACCTCATTCATGAAATAGATAAAAGAAAACGAAATATGAGTGACAGCTTGGAGAACTTTTCACTTCATTTCTTCTTCAATATCCAGTTTTAATCCCATCAATCTTAGTGATTTAGAAAATCTACTTAGAAGAATAAGATATAAACCTGCCTCTATTCACAAATTTAGACTGTGTCATGGATGGCTGTATAGTGCAAATACTTTCAATAATCAATTATAAACAACAAATTTTGATGCACTGAATTTTGAAATTGATGAAGGATGGGCTTCTTGCATACTGGTATCTCTTCCAAAGTAATCTTGAAGTTATTTTCCCTTTGCTCCACGTGGTTCTACCGCCAAGCCCTTAGGAATGCAGGAAACCAGCAAGGTTTGCTGTGGGCAAGAGGTACTCTTCTGATCACCCACACACCTGAACTCACACTGAAAGGACAGTACAGAGAATGTGCAAGTTTGAAATTCTGCCAGAAGTAACAACCAAACACTGTTAGGACAAAAATATAATCTTGTGCCCCTTTTTTCTTCTACAGTGGGCAGATAGTTAAATTTGCCTCTTTGACTTCACTTTTATGGACCACAGATTAGTAATTATGTATTTTTCCACTCAGTTATTTATTTCTCTCTCTATTGGCTTTTACCATCTGTGTGACTTTTATTTCTGATTAATTTCCTTTGAATTTCTCTGGATTGTTACTTCTTGGTCTCTTTCACTTATTTTGTTTTTAGTTTAAATCTCACTTTTAATTTCTTCATAGGTGTCTGGGTACAATCCATTTCTATTGTACTGTTAGATTCAATTTTACTTGCTTTTCTTGTATTGTCCTAGTTTAACTCTCATCTTTTGGTGAAAGGACAAAAATGTCAATCAAGGTTCACTTTTTATGTACTAAAATTTGTTATTTCATAGAATAATTTGTTCTCTCTCTGCCTCCAAGAAATACACTTTTTGTACTGAAAACACTATAGAGAAAAAGATATTTTCATATAAACAACAAAATAATACCCCTCTCTGCACTGCACACTCCAGTGGTCAGCTAAGGAGAAAAGATTCCTTGCAAGACTTTTGATGATGCTACATTTGATGAAAATGGATATACAATTGGGAGAAGGCTAGGGGGACTTAGTTGCAACATTTTGACAAGGGGTGGGCTGACCCCATTAGGGATAGGAATGAGAAATGCTAGTGTTTGCTAGAGGAGAGGATATAATAGTTGAACAGAATAGACAAAAACACATCATCATTGGGGGGCTTATATTCCAGCTGGGAAGAAAGACAATTAAAAGTTGCTTCGACTACTGGAAAGCCACTTCCTTTTTTGATCAGAAGCCACATTCTTTGAAATAATATCTTCTTTCTCTTGACCTTAGACACATATTCAAGGATTTGCATGAATGGATCCACAGGAACACATATCAGGCATAAACATTGCATTCACATAAACTGAGATATACATATCCACACCCGTACACATGCCTACACACACACATACACACCAAACTAAAAACTAGTTGAAATAAATAGTAAATTGTATAATAGTTTAGATGGTCACAGTTATTATGGAAAAAGAAGGAGTACAAGGAAAACTGATTAAGGGGTTGTGACGGGGAGGGGACTGAGTACACTTTTAATAGTTCATCAGGATTGTCCTTACTCAGGACACATCTGAGAAATGTGAAGGCTGTGCAGGAATTATTTCTGCAGATATCTGGGGGAAGAGCTTCCCACATGAAGGAAAAGTCAATGCAAAGGGTTTAAGGTGGGAGTATGACTGGTGTGTTTGAAGAAATCAAGGAGGAGAGTGTAAGTGGATTAGAGTGAGAGAGGAAAGAGTAGTGCAAGATGAAGTCAAGAAATAAAAAATAAAAGGCAGATTATATAGGACACTATAGGGCATTTAACAGACTCTCTTATTCTCTGAGAGAAATGGGGAGCCATTGCAGGTTTTTGAGTAGAGTGGTGTGGCCTAGTTTATGATCTTAAAAGACCTGCATTAAACAAATCACTGCAAGATGTTATACTGGCCTAAATATCCCACTGCAAAATTTTAAAATACCTACATGAACACTCAAAATCTCAAATAATGTAAATACAAGTAGGACCTGGTTTTATGTAACCAATACATTCCAAGACCCTTCATGTAAGTTGAAAATTGTGCATAATATGAACCCTGTTATTTAATAAGTATTTCTTATATGAAATACCTATCACACATTTTTATAAATAAGGCAAATAAACTCTCTAGTACAATAAGTAAGCAAAATTAACCATAGAAATATTTTTTTAAAAATTTAATTCCACCTGCCTTGATTTTTTTCAATTGCCAACTACATATACCCGAATTGCCATGTTTTGAGTTCGTGTAATCATGGGCCTACTGTATTATGATGTGCTCAAGTCTGTATGCATTTGGCTTACTAGATCAGCACACGTGAGGTGTCGGGTAGACCTGAGTTCTAGCCCTGGCTTGGCTTCTAAACAGCTCTTGATACTTGGACAAATCCTTTCAGCTTTGTGGGGCTCAGGACTTTCAATTTTAAACTGAAAACACAGGGCTAGATCGTCTCCCAGGATTTTCCCTTTGTCACACATTTCTTTATAGAATTTAAGCTCCATGAGGTATTTGTTTTGGTCATGACCTTAACTATATACTATAGACTGAATTCATTGCTTACCACATTGCACTTACTCAAAAATTTTTGTCAAGTGAACTCTAGGTTTCATTACTTTAAAAATATTTATGAATAAAGAAATAGATGTTGATGAACATATTTCCTTTACATTTTTATAGTTGTTTTAATTACTAACCGTTGCAAAGTATAATTTCCTTAACAAATTGAATCAATTTATAATAATTAACACTTTTAAATGAGTTACAAGAAAAATGTATCACTAATCCACAGAATTTTGATATACAAAAATTTTATGCACTATATTAGTATGCATTTTAATCACTGTGTTTAAAAGGAAAATGTGGACATTTTTTCTTTTTTCTTAATATTATACTGGTTGTTGGCCCAAGCAGGTGCAGCCATGAGAAAAAGCTGCCCTCAGGTGCAAATGGAAATACTGAGTGAAGGACTATTCCCAGTGTCCTTTTTAAACTACAAGTACATTCCTGCATTCAATTTTACCTGCTTCTTTAAATATAATTTTAGAAAACCAAGATCAACCAGGATTCAACTCAGGGAGCTGGACTTTTAAATTTAATTAATTAACCCTCTAAGGCATGCAATAAATTTGCAATAGCAAGTTATGAAACCTCCAAGATGGTATGATTTATATAACAAAGGGCCAACAGGAAAGGAAAAAAACTGACACTTTAATTCTGAGCAAAACATGAAACTGCAATGGCTTTGTGCCTTCTGAAAACAGTAAATACATTTATAAGACTGTGCAAGTTGAGAGATGCCATCTACCATAAACTTGACCATCATTTTAAAGTCATCAAGAAACTTTCTAAAAGTAGATCTATGTGTAATTTCTTCTTTATAGTTAAAAAATCTCTTTCTCATCTATTATTGTTTTTGATCCATAAGAGCAGCAATTATTTGAGAGTCCATTATATAAGGTCTTGCTTTACTTGACTTGATAGACTATGGTCCTCCTGACAAGCCTGCAGGAAGTTATTATCAGGTTCAAAGAGATGAAGAGGCCAGCCAAGACACACAGCCATGAGCTGAAGCCCAGGTGTTTCTTTTGATTATACCACAGTTCCTATTTTACACATGAGAAAATGGAGAATCAAGCGATTTTAAGTGTTTAAGCCAAAGCTGTGAACCTGTTAAAGTGAGAGTCGTTGCAGTAACCAATATTTCCTTATTCCAAGGCTTTGCCTAAATCTGGAAGACACAGTCTTAGGTGCTGGAAGAACATAAGGATGTTTAATACACAGCCCTGTCTTCGGAAGTTTAAACCTAATAAGAAAATGTCTGTCAATGTTCGAGAAACACAGCGTATTTTAAGAGTACAAATAATAAGAGTAATAATAACAACAATAACAATAATAATATTACAAATTTGAATGGATTGGACTTTTGGAAAATAGTAAATGTTAACATTTTAATTATGATGTAATTAACAAGCTTGAAAATGGTGATATGTATATAGAGTGAAAACATGAAAATAACACTAAGTATATTTTTTGTGAATAAATCAAGTCAAGATGCAAAATGTATGACACTATGTAGGCATTTATATTACCCTTTAAAATGTAATCACTTAAAAATATAAAAACTATTCTTATCTTGTAGGCCATAGAAAAATAGGCAGTGAGCCAGGTTTTGGCTTGGCAGGCTATAGCTTGTTGATCCTTGGAAAATGTATAAATGGGTTCATCTGATAGCAGACAGTTCTTCCATTCCTCTAGCTGAAGTTATTTATATCTGCTTTTTAAGCCAGGGTATCAGAGGGGTTCATGTACCATCTCAGTTTGTTCTCAAACTGATATCTCTAAGATCAGATTAAAGGGCTGACCATGGCTTATTTTGATCCTCACTGGGAGGACTGGAATGCTTTCCAGGAATTATTGCTTCTGGCACATGCTAAGACCTTGGGAAAGACTAGCTATTTTATTATTAGCAGTCACTATATTAATTAATATCCTTCTGTGTAAACTCCTGCTAAATCTATGTTTCTGTGGGAGTAAAGATAAACCCAGGGCTAGCTAACTTCCTGGTTAGCATGGGGTTGTGTAATTGGAAGCGCTCTGCTCCTGGTTTAATGCCCTACTGCTGCCATCTTGAAATTGTCAATGACTTTTGAACAAAAGGACCTGCATTTTTATTTTGTACTGGGCCCCCCAAATTGCATACTCCATCTTGAATGGGCCTTCCAAGGACAATATACCACATAGAGATGATCATTTTTTCATTTCTGTATTGTCTATATGAAATGCATAGTGAAATTTGCAGCCAATTATGAATAATGATTTAAGAATCTATGACCCTTATCTTTAAAAACAAACTTTCTTCCTTGTCATCACTTTCTTTTTAATGTCTATTTTCCATAACCCTGATTTTTTATTTTTTAAAAATTTCACTTTCATTGCATGCATTTTGGTAGCATCTTCTTTCCCTCTGGATCAATTATGGTGCCATTGCGTGAGATCTATCTTCTATTGGCAGTCTAGCTAATTCTCCTCCTCTAGTCCTTCCACAATAACCACCTAATTACTTTGATTGAATTCTTTTCTGTTTAAAATACCCAAAGAGATTTCTGTTTCTTCTGAATTCTTAATGAATTGTATTGTAGTAGGTTGAATTATATATCCTAACAAACACATATTCTTAACCTTAATCCATGCCCTGGTTGTGTGAAGCCAGTACAAATTGGACCTTTTGAAGATGTTATTTTTAGTTAAGTTGTGGCAGGCTGAAGAAGAGTGGGGCTTAGTCTAGATTACTGGAGGTCATATAAAGAGAACGAGGTAGTCACAGAAGCCAGAAAGGTGAGAATATCACTATGGGATGAGAGGTAGAAGGAAGCCCATTGTGTGCTGGCCACAAGCACCAAAATGCTACATGCTTCAGAGAGAAGGAAACCTTGCTAATTTCTTGATTTTGGACTTTCCTAGTCTTAAAACAATAAGCCAGTAAATACCCATTGTTTAAGCCAACTCATTGTGTGGTATCTATGACAGCAGCTCTGGTAAACTAAGACACAGGTGTATAGGAAGAAACTTAAAGAGCTGTTTCACTAATAAAATAAAATAAAATAAAATAAAAACTTCTATAAGACATTGTGTCATGAATTCACTGTATGGACAACCACACATCCTAACAAAATGAAACATACCAGTAGCAATAGAGCCCTGCCCCATTTCAACACAAGCGTTCTAACAGTTTAGACACTATGACACAGACAGCCTAAATGCTCACCAATCCCATTTCTTCCTTCTTGGCACACAAGAACGCTATATTTCTCACTCTCCTTTATAATTAGAGTAGGCTCATGCGATTGTGTTCTGGCCATTAGGAGGAAGGAAGGATGTCCATAGTGACAAGTTGGTAAAGCAGCTGTCTGGGGGAAAAAGGAAAAGCTCTGGCATGTAGTATTTGCCAATTTTCATGGTGTAAATACACCATGGCTAATATCAAGCCTTCAGCCTAACATCAGTAAATTTGGATTTGGATGATATATGCAAAATTGGCACTTGCAATTCAATTAAAATGGCTTCAGGAAACTACAGGATTTATATGATTCCAGACCTAATCATTAAATCCCATGCATGACCACCCATGCTCTCTCTTCTTTCCACAGTCATCATGGATTATGGAGTCCACATTCTGAAGATGGACAGCATTACAAGGTAGAAAGATTCTGGAACCCCAATTCCTGTAACAGATTATAATGCAAATGAGAAATAAATCTCATTATAACAAACCACTGAAATTTTGAGGTTGTTTGTGATTGCAGCATAGCCTAGCCTGCCCTGATTCTATCTAGACTAATGCTGTTTTTGTGAGGCATTAGCACACGTTGATACTGATCCCCAATAGCTGGTGGTCCTTAGCAGAATCTATAGTATATCAGAGATACACACATGTGAAATAGTATCCAGAGGACTTCCAGAATTCTTTGGAGTTGGGCTCTACAGAAATCTTGGGTCCTGTTTCATGTAGGTTGAGTTATGAATCAGTACTTCAGTTCTATGGATGTAATATAGGTTATACTTATAGGATGATAGGCATGAGAAATATGTTTTCTTTTGTTGTTGTCAACATAATAAAATTCATGATTTTGTGATTGTTTCCATTAGTTAAGTCAGTATTTCAATCTATAGATGTTTAAATTATTTCCATAGAAGAAGTATTACTGGGGACAATTGTTCCCTTTTGTTGTTTCCTCTTAAGTGAAGAGAATGATCAGAACTTGAGCTCTCTCTAGCCCTTCACTCACTTTGCTTTAGCAGAGGTGTAATAAGTTATCTGATGGGGGAGTTTGGAAAGAGGAATTAAGTGTACAGAGCCCAACTTATTTATCCTCTTTTCTTGAAAGCTGGTTTCTGAGGAGAAGACTGTTTCTCTTTTTCTGCTTCATGTCATAAAGTTTAAAATGCCTGGCAGTTGCTTGTATTTGTCCACTTCTGGGGTTCACTTTAGAAAACACTTGCCCAGAGAGATAAGGCACTTCTCTATTATAAGCTCAATCAGAATCAGTAATGAAGGTAGCATTTGGGCTTCCAATGTGCCTTATTCCTCCGTCTCATTTCTCAGATAGTTCTGATTTTAAGCAGAGAAAAGAGGTGCTATTACTTGGGTCATGAATAGAGATCCCAACAATAAAATGGCAAGCTGAGAATCTGGTTTATAATTTTAATGCAATTTATCTTCAAGCAGAGGGAAGTATCCTATTAACAAACATATAGCAATAATATGAAGGAATGGTGAACCAATTGTAATCAAAACCAACTCTAATCAATACCAAGATACACACTTGAGTGTTCCAGAAAACATTCTACAAAAGATAACAGAAGATATCTTTGAATATGCAGCTTTTGTTGAGAATGCATATTTATCAGGCACCACTGCAACCACATGGACATATCAAATAGTTAAAATAATTAGAGGAGGGAAACAAGGAAGCTTAGAGAGGGATAATAAAATGCTCAACTTTGTTGGATTACAAATTGTGGACAAGAAATGTACTAAGAGATAAATTCTTTGTTGTAGGTCAGTGTAACCAATTAAGGATCAAGGGCTGATTTGGGAACACACATTCAAAACTCTTCATTATTATTTTTTTTAACCAAGGGGTACTATTTATTTATTTTATTTTTATTTTTATTTTTTGAAAGATACTTAGACTACATGTTACACAAAAGATATAGGGATTCCCATATGCCCCATCCCACACCTCCCACATAAACTTCCTTCATTAGTGTGGCACATTCTTTGCAATTGATAAACGTATCCTGGGGCTTTGCCATTAAGCATGGACCATAGCTCACATTGCAGTCTACACTCTCTCCCACACAGTTCTGAAGGGGATTTTCGATTCAAAGCTGTACTAGAAAAAAAGCACTGAGATTTGAGGTGGTTTAGGAGAAAGATATAGGGCACACTGTTATTCAACAAAGGAAAGAGATTGGATGCTGGAGAGTCAGCACATACCAATTGCTCAGATAATAACAGCTGCCACAGTCGTGGAATTTGACTCCTTTTCCTCATTATTCTAAGTAAAAAGAAAAACGATTAAGAAGATGAGGGTCTCATGGACACTTGAGGATAATTTCTTTCATCTCCATTACATGGTTAATAATTCTTTGGTTAATTAGAAGTTTGAGAAAACCTTAAACAGAATTTGCAGAATTGATATGTTAACCTTAGTGGAAAAAAGTAACAGATTTATCAAAAATAAATGTTCAAAGATTTCCATGTTCAATCCCAACCCATAAAAAGCTTGGAAGTTATCACTCCCATCCTTATAACAAAAATGCTGGAAAAATTGAAAATAAAGTAGCAAGTTTTCTTGGGCCCATCAGAGAATTGAGGTCACAGGCAAACGTTGAGGCCAACATAGAGAGAGAAAGAGCTGAGATCTTCTTACCTGGAGCAGAAAATGCTGGACCATAAACCGGTGGAAATACTTAAATGGCAATTTTGATAAAATTCTGGAAGCTAAGAAACTCCCAGCGGCCTTTCACTTTTAGAGGAGCAACTATATTTTCATGGTTTTTACCTTCAAGGACCCTTTCAGTTTCTTACCATGAAAATCTGAAAAACATCCTCTGGTAAAGAAAGGGGGCTAGTAATCATTGCGAAATACACTTATAGCCTTCTCCATAACAAAAACCTACACTGCAGGGGTAAGGGCTCAGCTGGAGCCTTCTCCAACATGAGGGGAAGAGAATCCCTCCTACTCTAGGCCCCTCAAGCTTTCTTGTCTCAATTAAGGAAGCAGCAATTATTAAAATAGGCGAGAACTACATGGGAATATGTTGGGAACACCGCAGCCAGGAGAAGGAGTAAGGAGAAGGCGAGTATGGGATGGTGTAGATGAAAGCTTGACAAGGTGACAGCCCTGAGACACAAGCTGACTAAAAGCCTGAGATTTAATTGGAAGGTTGTAAAATTATCTCACTCCAACACACTTTACCCCCTCACCAAGAGAGCTCTGATATAACAATAGTGGATTACAGGTGTAATATCTGGAAGGCAGGGACTCTGATTTTGCTACTTAGGGAATCTCAAAGTTAAGTAGGGAGACAAAAACAAGAACTGTAGAGGAATTTGACACATCTGGTACCTATAGCTACAGCAAACATTGAATACAGTCCACTCTAAGCCAGATTAACATAAATCCTCCCACTGAAGCCTATTTATCTCAGTTCTTGTTACTCAATACCACATGTCTGCTTTATGCAAACAAAAGCAAATTATAAGGCATGTCAAAGACAAGAAAAAAAAAGTCTGGAAAGACAAAGCATTCATCAGAACCAGACAGATAAGACGCAGATGTTGGAATTATCAGTCAGCAATTTTAAAATTATCATGATTAATATGCTAGTGCTCTAATGGAAAACATAGACCACAGGCATGCAAGAAGAGATGAGCTTTGTAAGCAGAGGGACTGAAAACATAAAAAAAAATTAAAAGGAAATTCTGAAAATCAAAAACACTGTATGCAAATGAAAAATTCCTTCAACGGGCTCATCAGTAGATTTGTCATGGCCAAAGAATTAATCGGTGAGCATGAATATAGTTTAATAGAAAACTTCCCAGACTGCAATACAAATTGAAACAGAATGAAAAGACAGAATAGAATATATAAAAATTGTGGGGCAATATTGAAAACTGTAATTGTTGCATAACTGGAAAACCAAAAGAGATGAAAGAGAGAAGAGAGCTGGAGAAATATTTGAGTGAGAATTTTCCAAAATGAATGGCAGAACCAAAACAAAGATGAAAGAAATTCAGAACATCAAGCTGGGTAAATGCCAAGTAAAACAAAACAAAACCCAAAACAAATAAAGATATATTCCCCTATGCATATATTTCAATTGCAGAAAACCAAGGAAAAAGAAAATCTTTAAACAAGACAGAGGAGGAGAAAATCATCTTACTTAGAGAGAAAAAAGTGTATTGAGCACTTCTCATCAGAAAGCATGAAAGCAATAAGACGAGTATTTTCTTTTCTTAAGGCTCCCATGACAAATTACTATAGACTGGGTGGCTTAATACAACAGAGATGTACTCTCTTAGTTTTGGAAGGCAGGAGTCTGAAATTGCGGTGTCAGCAGGGCCATAATTGCTCTAAAGGGTCTAGGGAGGAATCCTTCCTTGCCTCTTCCTAGCTCCTGGTGGCTCCTGGCAATCTTGGCATTCTTTGTCTCGTAGCTGCATCCCTCCAATCTCTGCCTCTATCTCCACATGTCCTTCTCCCCTCTGCACGCTGTGTGTGTATCTGTCCCTATCTTATAAGCGTTCACTGATTGGATTTAGGGCCTACCCTGATACAGTATGATCTCCTCTTACTTAACTAATTACATCCCTAAAGACCAAAAACCCAAATAAGGTCATATTCTGAAATTCTGAGTAGACATGAATTTTGAAGGGACCCTGTTCATTACACTCCCAAAAATATTTAGAACATTGCAAGAATAAAACACAAATTTAGAATTCTATATCCAGTGAAAGTATCTTTCAAAAGTGAGGGAGAGGGAAGAGGATGTGGCTCAAGTGGTTGGCTCCCATTTACCATATGGGAGGCCCTGGGTTCGGTTCCTGGAGCCTCCTGGTGAGGGCAAGCTGGCCTGCGCCTGCGGTGAGCTGATGGCCTGTGCCCATGCCCATGGAGAGCTGACGGCCCATGCCCGTGGAGAGCTGGCACAGTAAGATGACACAACAAAGGGAGACAAGCAGACACAGAGGAAACACGCAGCAAATAGCGAGCAGAAAGCAGATAGCGAGCACAAGCGGCAGGGGGGTGGGGGGGTGGGAATAAATAAATAAATATAAATAAATCTTTAAAAAAAAGTGAAGGAGAAATAGACTTTCTCAGTCAAACAAAAACTTAGGCAATTTATAGCCAGTGGATCTGCTCCACAATAAATGTTAAAAAAATTTTCAGGAAGAAGGAGAATGATAGAAAATTGGACCTATGTAAAGAAAGGAAGAGTTTTGTGGAAGGAATAAGGTACAACCAGAGATGACATAAGCACTGTGTACTAATTGAAAAAGTTGTTTCCCACTGAGGTATAAGTTAACAATTGTCATATGACTATACAAGTTTACTGAAATTGAATGATTATGTAAATAATGGCAGATAGTGGGAGCCAGCCTTCTCTTTTAGGAGTGGGAGGTGACAGATGCCCAAGGAGATGTGGCTAGAATGAACTATGTGGGAATGGATTAGTAATGAATAGACCAGATGAACTCTTGTTTAGCTTACTATAGACACGGACAGATAATACATATAGAAATATTTATAGAGATGTGTATACAAATGGGTTATTATACATAAATGTATTTCCTTGTTCTCTCAAGTGAAAGAGCCTAGAAGCATCCATACCTTGGTAGCAAAGAATATACCTTACACTCAGATACTGGTTCCTAATATCATTCTCCAATAAAAGGAATGAGGACTGTTTAGATAGTGCTGATTCTAGGAGTCAGGAACATCTTTTGGTGCCAGACAATAAGAAAGTGACAAAAAACACACACAAAAACTTCAAAGATGGGGCTATGTCAAAGGGACACAGGAGCCAATTGAAAAAGCTCCAAATGACCAAAGTTGGAACTTTAGGGGAAAGAAAGTAATATTTGATATAACCCAAAGTTTAAAATAAATAACTATGAGTCCATATTGATATAAATAAATAAATGGATAAATAAATAAATAAGGGAAAAGAGACAAATATCCCATGCAGAAGAAATCCAAGCAATTTATGTAGATATTCTTCCCTCAGGGAGGTGGAGGATAATTCCCCACTCCTTAAGTGTGCACTGCACGTAGTGACTTTCTTCCAAAGAGTATAGAAAGGGAGGGGAAGTAACTTTACATTGGGTGTTCTAGATTCCTAGGCTGTTCAAGAAAAGGTCATTAAGTGGCTTGGCTTAAACAATGAGAATTTATTCACTCACAGTTTTGATGACAGGTAAATGTTCAAATAATTAAGACGATTTCTCCTCTGGGGGAGGCACCAGAGATCCTTGGCTCCTCTGTCACATGGTG
The DNA here is from genome assembly GCA_029593785.1 of Cabassous unicinctus. Lineage (NCBI taxonomy): Eukaryota > Metazoa > Chordata > Mammalia > Cingulata > Chlamyphoridae > Cabassous > Cabassous unicinctus. Next base: position 22,441 of record JAQZBX010026834.1, read on the forward strand.
GCATCTCCTGCCTCCTTCTCTTCAGGGCTTCCTTGATTTCAACTTCTTACTTCTGGTTTTCTCACTCTCATGTCTGAAATCATTCCATTTATAAAGGACTCCAGCAATAAGATTAATGCCCATCCTGAATGAGGTGGGTCAGACCTTAACTAAAGTAAACTTATCACAATGTCCTACTTATAATGGGTTCACACCCACAGGAATAGATTAAATTCAAGAACATGCTTTTTCTGGGGTACATACACTTCCAAACCATCACAGTGGGGAAACTTGACAAACTCTACTTCATCCAGATGATCGAGATTAACATCAAATGTGATAAATCATTTTCATAATCTCTTATCTTGATAGGTTGTGATAAGAATTGCACTATACCTTGTGGTCTTCCTCCTAAAAATTTATGACCCCTTTCTAATCATTATAAAAACATCAGACAAATCTTAATGAAGGGATATTCTACAAAGCACCTAACTTGTATTCCTCAAAATTGTCAAGTTCATTTAAAAAAGGAAAGTCTGAAAAATTCTCACAGCAAAGAGAAGCATAGGGAGACATAACTACAAAATAAAATCAGGTTTTC